>JAVQJL010063606.1:0-21037 GCA_036024295.1 Nannoperca obscura | reverse complement strand
CTCTACACCCTCTATTTTCTACTGTTTATTATTCTTTTTTCAATAACTTTATTGAGCAGTGTAACTGTATCAAAAAGCAATTTCCCTTCTGGGATTAATAAAGTATTTCTGATTCTGATCTGATTCTGAATTGAACACTCCTTTGTGTTCCATAAATTTTTTTTTTCATCTGCATACCAATGGCCCAAGCTTTAGCAGCAATGATGACGATGAGCTTCTCTTTACTTCTGAGCAAAAGGAAAATGAAGTTGCTGAGTTCTCCTAAATTGGCAAGGCCACGAGAGAATGGAGGGTTTTACAAAATGGCAGTGTGTTTGAGGAAGTATCATAATGTTTTTATTTGTTTATAGGGACACTAGATCTCTTTCCAGTTCCTGTCATTCAGCTCTATCTGACATGTGATGTTGTCTGTCACGATGACTCAAGATAATTCACAAAATAAGATAAAATAAAAACAAATGTGCTATTTCCATTGATTTCACTGATAAAAAAGTTAATTTCTGACAGCAAAAGTTAAGTGTGACGAGAAAGGCAAGAATTTAAGTTCCTGCTTGTCACACATGTTTTCTCTGACTTGGTATAGAAATAACAATGTCAACTCGACGTGTATGACCTGAAAAACCCTGAACCTGAAAATATGGAGATCATCTCACACCACACTAGTGCACAGATAGATCCAACTATTTCTTTAAAACTCAAACTAGAAAATCCAAAAGGAAATATCAAACATGATAACTGACAATGAAAGTTTTTTTTCTTCTAGTGCATAGAGACTGGCCTCTTTTCACATCCAAATGACAAATACTTCAGATCGATTTAAACCTAAGATACAGTGCTGCTTCACAGTGACATGTACAAGAAACACAGACTAAAAATTCTCAATGCCCAAGAATGGCTAGGTGATCTTCACTGCAAAGCAGAAAACATGTTGTATGCTTCTTGACTCCGTTACAACTGATTTCCAGGTGGACTGCAGGTCGATATAGTACAGGGGACAGGATGCCAAGCCACACACACAAACCCACAAGAAAAAGGCTACCTTGTCAGACAGCAGAGCCTCCTTGGATTGCTGTTTGTGTTCTGTCTACTGGAAACATCCAAATGAAATTGGCGATGAGTGAAACAACCGTTATAAACATACCACAGTTTTTAACATCCCATTAAAGGAAGCAAGGCAGAGGAAACTGTGCACTGATTACTGTTTTATCAGGGAGATGCATTTGGGCCTTGAGTGAGGAGGGAGATTATATTAGTGTTACAGCAAAGCTGTAGAAGAGTGCAGGATATATTTTCTCAAAGGCACACTTTTCTATCTCTCCTTTATTCTAATAGAAATCTTATAAAGAGGCGGGGGCTGTTTGAAAGACAACAATGACAAATCTGATTAATTGTGAGATGAAGAAGCCAAGGTCTGTGGTTTCTAGGACACTGAAACCAATACCTTTACTTAAGACCATTGCGCTTTAGCCACTGATGCAATCTCAGCAGTGATTTCACTTACTTATTCATATATGGTTGACCTGTATGTGCAATCTCTGATCCTCATCCCCATCTTAGCACCATGTGGACCTGATGTCTGAGCTTGACCGAACATTTTATCGATGACTATAACCATCTGAACCCCATGAGCTCCATCTTCACTCCCCTTTCTGCTCCAACCACTTGCTCAATGTATATCCCCTATGCTGTGGTACATGCCCCACTTCCTGCACCACTGCCTCTTAAGTTCTCCCATCTCTCTTCTCCCTCCTCCTTGTTCTTCAGTTCACACACAAACTCTGAACCTGTCACTCAGTATGTGAATTGCAAATCTGTGTGCACAGTCTTTCTCTCTTGTGTGTGTGTGTGTGTGTGTGTGTGTGTGTGTGTGTGTGTGTATAAGTTACTCGGCCTGTTACGTTCAGAAGTGGTGGACTAAATTCAACACCAGAGTTTTCCTATTTACACAACAAAGAAATGGCAGGAACTGAGAGTGAATGAGACAGTTAGAAAATAAAAGTGAGATGCACAAGCACACACGCGCACACACAAAGTCTAGCTATCAACATATGAGTCCTTATTTGCATTTTGTAAAAATTCTGAGTAATGGCATCTGGCATCTGTGAAAATATGTTTTTTTCAGGAGAAAATTTGAAAACCTGTATTAATTACAATAGCAAACAAAAATACCAGCTTAAACTCTTGGTGAACTGGTGTGAAAATTCTTTTTTATAATAATTCTATCAATAATTACATAATAATATCAGTTTGAGTGTGGCACCCTCAAGCACAGACATACAGTAGATTTGAGCTTTACTGAGCTGCTTTCTGCTTCTTTCTAGCATGTGTAACAGTGAGTTGTCTGTAAGTTACACGATGCTGGTACATTACAGATGTAAATATTTAAAACAGTCAAACATCTGTGTTTAATTACATTATTAGGAAAACACAATGTTTCCCCATGAGATCCGCACAGGCAGCAGTTTCTGCTGAATGAACTACTTTGTCTTTTAAATGCCTCCCACACCCAATCATGATAGAAATATTGACAATCAAGATGTGCTTCTAGTTTCGCCCTTGGAGCAACAAAAAAGCAAACTGCAAAGGCAGGATCATCATGGTGAACAGAGATTCTGTTAAAACAATATTGATCAACCATGGCTCTGGGGCTTGCCAATTCAAAGTGTTGTAGAAAGCCCTAAACAGCAAAATGTTAAGAGTATTTAATGTAGAGGCCAAATACAAAGGTACAGCTCTACTTTTTGACACTGAATGAAATAATTCCCTATAATGTGAAATAGTTGCTAGTAGCTACTGTGAATATCACTGAAAATTAACTCCACAGGCTACACCTCTATGCAGCACTAAGTCACTTTCGGCTAAATTGTGGTGCCCGACTGAGGTTGAGTCACAATGTCTCAAATGCTTGTTCTTGCGAGTTTATCTCTTTTCTGTCCTAGCTTTAAAGGTAAAGGTAGACCTTAGTAATCCCTAATAACAGTACAATTCTTCCTCTAAAGACAACACAACCTGGCCCTCAGACACTCACTCTGCAGGGAATGGTCAACCTGATGGGGGGACTCCTTAATTATTTACTAAGTGGACCCTGTACAAGCAGTTTGCTTTGCTTGAGACAGAGAGCATCAGCAAATGTCAGGGCGAATCATCTTAGGGACATCAATAAAACATAGGAAAGCAATGCTTTAAAAACCTCCACGGTCCATCCTGTCTGATTCAGTATGTCTCTGGGATGTCCCACTCTAGTCCATCAGGGCAAAATCACAGCATAATTGACTGGCTGAGTAGAACATAGAAAGGACACTAATACAAGCATGCATGCACGCAACAGAAACACAAAGACTGAATCTTTTACAGGTTACAAATGCTAACAAAGATTAAAATCAGAGAAAGACTTACCTGATTTGAGTGCCTGTGATCACACCACATCTCTCCCTTCAGTGAAATTTTACACACACCTATAAAGCAAAAAGAAGGCAAGTGTTAAATCCACAATGCACATTGTTGTGTAAAACAATTCATAACATCTAGAAACAAATGCCGAGGTAGGCTTATACCATGTCCTACTAAACTAAAGCACAATTATCCAGTCATTTGTGAATATGAGTGAAATTCATAATCTCATTCTTAGATAATATTCCTTCATTCTCTCACATTTCCTGTCAGTCTCTATTATGCTGTTCAGTGATGCACTTAATAACTTCCCTACAAACACCAGAGTTTGTCTTGTATAAAGATGCAGAGCAGCCTTGTTGTTTACGAGGTTATGTATAAGAATACCTTTATGGTAATTATCAGCTTGGCTGGAAAATTGGCATAATCAGTCTGGATGATTTATCTTTTATTCAAATCTTATTTTCTGGACCAAAAGCTTGAACCCTTTTAGACACAGTACAACATAAAACCAATGACATTCACAGCCTTAGCTGCACTTTGTGTTTAGTGCTAATTAGCAAATAATAGCATGCTAAAGCTAAAAGGTTGAGTTAAATACTAAAGTGTTTATATGTTCAAACCACAGCTGTGCATAAGGGCAACCTCAAAGACCTGATAATTTCTGTGCTGAACAGCGAAGAAACAGTCAATTGACAAACAATCATATGTTCTTATTAATGTTATTAGCAGGAGAAACGTATTAGTCAAATGTCTTTCATACTGTACGAGGTTCACATTAATATCACTCATGCAATGTCAAGACAATTATGTGGACATAAAAGTATTATCTAATTATCTAATACATTCTCAAATGAATGGATTTATGCAATGGTCAATGATCTGTACTGTGACACCAGTCTCTCAAACCATCTACACATCATTTTCAGTAAAGGCTCAGCAATTATTACATTGTGTTTCTAATAGAGTGAAATGACCTGCAGAGAGCTTTAGAACTCTGGAAATTCTAGCAGCATGGAGAGACCTTAAGACTCGTTCACCACATCAGAGTAATCAAACAAATTATACAGTCATTAGATGAAACTGCAGAGCACCACTGAGAATTAAGCAATCTTCTACCCGCATGCTTCACAAAGTGCTGAAAATACCATTGCAGGTATTTTTTCTAAAATGCAAATGTGATACATGTGCCATTTCTATACAGATATTAGCTCAATAAAACTATTGATTCATGAAAATAAATATGAAATGTCAAGTTGTCAACTTGAATGTCTACGTGGAAGCAGTCAATATGAAGAGGAGAAAGACATTTGCTTGCATTAGGGGTGGTTGATGGAGGGTGAATTGTACATGTAGATCTTGCTCTATGAGACAGATTGACTCAAGAACTGCATCAAGCGCCACGTAAAAGAACGTCATGCAGTGTTGGCATTAGCGTGTATGAATATGAGCAAAAGAGACAGACATAGACAGAAAAGAGGAAATTGGAGAGGAGAGAGGCTGTTATCAGATTTCAAAGGGAGGTGCATACATATAATGTGAGTAACTGTGAGATATAGCTCCAAGGAAAAATGTGGGAGTGGATAAACACACATCTCAGATGCTTCAGCAGACGATAGTGTATACCCTAGTCACGGATTGCTTCCCAAAGCACTCATTTTGCTTCATTTCCCGTTCCATCCTTTAGTAATGAATAGCATTCATCACTGCATGGATGTGTCTCTGGCTGCATGCAAGGAAAAAAAGAAAGGAAAGGAAAGACAAAGACAATGGAAGGACGAGTCATTGTCTTTCTCCTCTATGCTGAAATGCTGGACTAACGAAATGCTTTAACTAAATCATTATAGTCAATAGGGTTTGACATGCAAATATTGTGGTCTCTATAATTACACCCCGATAGCCTCATAAACATCATGACAAGAAATGGACAGTTGTCAAGGTTCAACCATCAGAGCAACGGAGACAGATAGGCATGTTCTCTGGAAGTTAGTTCTTCAGCCATGCTGCGCTGATGTAGTTCAGTGACAGCTTGGAGGATCAAGGCTCTGCGCAGCCATTGTCAATGTCACCACATGCTGAGCATACTTCTGATGCTGCCTTCTCCCCTCCGATCTCCCTGCGGTCCAGAGAACAAGATTCTGCTGTGCTGCACTGTGCCATGCAGTTTCAGCCTGCATTTGCAGGGGAGTGTAGCCCTTTCATTGTTTAGCACTTCAAAGGAAACAAGAGAAAAGAGAAGGGAGAGAGAGCGGGGTGGGGGGGAGGAAATGACAGAGCAGGGTGAAAAAGGGAAGATGAAAAAGGAAAAGGCAGAAGGGAAGCAGCAAAGGAGCTGAGCAGGGGAGTGGGGGGAAATATATGAGAGATGCTTTGGAAACAACAGGTTTTTTGCGCGTGCCAATAAAGTTATTTGACTTTGTAAGAAGTGAAGAGATGGACAGAGTTTGCATGCACTGCTTTCATAGCAGCTAAACTGGCAAGTGCTACATCAAGTATGTCTGTACTAAAAGAAAAGGTTCAAGCAGGACACACAGCAAGTTCATTAGGTTATACTGCAGCTTACTGTACTGGTAGCATTTATACCGAAAGTACAGGCCAAGTGTAAAAAAACCCCAACGGCTCAGGATGCTTAATTCTGACATTTTTAACTCTTTGCCAAATAAAACGAACATAGAAATCCCATTTGGCGCTTAGTTTTTTGCCAAGCTTGTGGATAAACTGGCAATATCTAAAGAGCACAGCATTTCTCTTGAGGCCATATGGTGCTTTTCTCTTTCTTCAAAATGGCTTCTCCCTGTGGCAGTGGTATATCCACCACCGCAACCACCTTTGACATTCAGCAATCTTGTCCAAAAGCCAACAAGTCCTCGTACCTAAATTATTAAATTGGTGGACTGCCAGTGAATTCCAAAAAACACACAAGGGTAAACTGACAAAACCTTCATATGGTTAAGGTAAGGGTAGTTTTAGGCATGTGAAATGTACATGGTAATGGATAAGGGAAGACTAAGTATGACCAATAAATTATTATAAGAATAGATTGACATTTTGGGAAATATGTTAATTCACTTTTTGCCGAGAGTTAAATGAGAAGATCAATACCACTCTCATACCTGCCCATTCAATATGAAACTGTAGCCTGAACACGACTAGCTTAGCTTAGCATAAACACTAAAAGTAGGGGGAAATTTCACAGTCTCAAAGTGTGGAAAAGACTGCAGGAGGTAACTGAAACCTGTACAACGTGTCATTTTCCCACTTTAGTTTGTATACAGATAAGAAAATGAGATATTATTATTACAAGGCTTACTGTTTCCCCCAGCTTCCAGTCTTTATACTAAGCTAGGCAAAGCTAACTCTCTCCAAGCTGTAGCTTTGTTTTTAACAGACAGATATGAGATTTGTATAAACCTATACCATATGCATATTTCCCAAAATGCCAAACTATTCTGTATGGTTAAGGTTAGGTAATTAAATCACATGGTTATTTAAATACTGTTAAGGTAATGGAAAGATCACTGTCATGTGAGAAAGGGAACTGAAACACGTCAGTCGCAGAGGTGCCGTCATAACACTAAACTAAACTTATGTGTTTGTGTGCAAACTTCAGTTTTGATGATAAAAAACAATCATCCTTAAGTACAGAAAGGACATTACTTGTGGGAAAATTTCTGCTTTGTGGAGGTAATGCATAATTATGGAGGTGCATGAACTTCACCCCCCACCACACTCTTAATTACCTGTCTTAGAGTCTGGCTGTTATGACAATGAGAGGGTATTAGTTAATCCATGTCGCATTAAGGAAAAACAGCACATCAGCATATAGTCCCAATTCAATTAGGACTTTCACATTCAAAATCCAACATGAAGTTGTTGGTTTGTAAATTTGTATGAATTTAATTTTCAAGGAAAATTATGCCTTTTTTGTTACATTAAGAGAACCAATTACTACCATTCATTTAATCTCAGCAGATATTTAAAAGGACATTATAATGCTGCATTTAAGAGATTTTCTGTAAGCTAATCAATATTTTGTTCAATTATTTTCAAAAACTAAGATTAAAGGACTTGCTCTTTGAAAACAACAAAGTATTGTAAACAGGATACAGACGGTTGAAACCTTAAGATTTTTAGCCACACAGAAAGCTATTGACTTAAATGTACTATTCATAAAATAGATATGAGGAATGATTATGCGACTCATTTGCTGAGCCTCCTTGTGTGGGTGTCTTGCAGCTTGGCCATGTTTACACATAAATGCCACCTCAAACAGCTTAATGGTGAATCTATATAACAGCTGAATGCTCATTAAGTATGCATATTAATTGTTACATTACTCTCTTTACATCTGTCCTCAGTTGACTCAGCTTCACTATATGCAGACATGGGAGGTAAAAACAAAGAAGCAGCACACAACAATGAAACAGTTGCTAGCTATAGAAGGCCGAAATGCAGCTGAAAAAAGAATCGACTGTAAGAACAACGTGTGTTTGTGTGTATTATATTCTATATATACAGTACTCTTCAGGTCGGTCAGGCTGTGAATTTTGGTTCATGTCTTCACAGATAATACTTTCTTATACTGTTGATTGTTCTTGCAGTATGTACTGTGTTGCTCTTGCACAAGGCAAACACTCTACATTCAAAGTCACAATACATCATAAACATCAACAAGCTGGAAGCTGCTGTGCTACATTTCCAAGTACCAAGAAATAGGGTAGTGATTTTCTAAATGTAGCGGCTACGTCAACACATGAATTAAATATTTTGTTCAGTCATTGTTTTTACTGTTAAAACGTTGGCCTAACAACAGTCTGATGTTGGACTAAAGTTTTTAATGTAATAACAATTCACTCAATCCAACCATGCATATCCCTCTACTTGAGCACTTAAAACCCTGCCAAAACCAATACCAACATGAATGAAACTCAGTGACTTTGGCATCAACATAGGATACTTTCTTCTTTTGAGTTGAGTCTCTCAAGTGGCATCTTTTCTCAGGCTCTTAAGCTAGCATTGGAAGACCATGAAATTCCAATTATGGCCCAAAAACCAAATACCTTTCTTAAGCTTTAAACACATTTTTGTTGGCAAAGACTGTGCTAATAGGCCACATTGCTTTCCTTGGCAATTACGTTTTCAATAAGCCTGAGTTATGCTAATAAAATATTTTAGACAGCCAAGCTAGCTGTGAATGTGCATTTCTAGGACTATAGCAACCTCAATTCCAAAACCAGCTGATGATGCATGCCAAGCTTCACAATGGAACTGATCAACATCTGGACTATGTGTGTACTTGTTCACCTACAACAACTCCATGCTACAAAGCAAAACAAGGCCTGAAAAACAGAAAAAGAAAATTCAATGCAATCATCAATAGGAGTGACTCCAGCTTGGTTCTGCATTCCAGAGTGGGAAGCCAGTGAGGGATTATGTCCTTGAAACTGCACTAGCAACTCCCACTGGTTGGTTGGAGGACCTTTATAGAGGAGGGTGGTACCTGGGGGTATACTGAAAACCTCTGCACATGGAATTAGCAATGAAAGGAACTGCAGAAAAAGGGAATTACCTATCTTAAATTAGGGAAGAAAGGTGGTTTCCCTTTGTTTAGCACACTATTGCAAATTCACCTGCTTTTCTGTGCAATTGTAAACTAATGAATCCTCCGTCAGCAAAATGTTCGTCCAAACAGCCACTGGTTGCTTACTGTATGACAGGAGTTATCATGATGAAACTTTTTTTTTTTAAATTTTACTTTTTTTTTTATTTATCCTCTCACACCTGACTTCACGAGATCATTCATTCAGTATTGTCAGCATAGGGTGCTAAAAGTAGCTCCCTTTTATGAATTCATTGAGCATGTGACACTTTCAGTCTAACAGCACTGGACCATTGGTGGTAGCCATTAAGCTGAGATTGTCCTTATTATTAACACATGTCATGGCTGATGTGCTTCAATGGAAAGTAAAAGCCATTGAGACACACTCTTCTGAGAAAACAGCCACACTCAAACTGCCACTTTGGAAAAGAAGTGTGGACAGACTCAGATAATGAAAGAACGCAAGACAGAGAGAAAGAAAGAAGACAGATCTTTTCATTTAGTTCAGGAAATCACAGCAGGTGTCATTAAAACCCACAGCCAAATAAAAAGACGAATGAATGTATTGAGTTTTATTTTGTTTTCAGCACAGTGATGATTTTCCAGGGTCCAGAGAACACATTTTGAGGGCTCTGGATTGAGCTGAAGGTATCAGGTACTTGCTGCCTTCATGATTATGTCAAGCCATTCAATAATGCTTTATCTGAAATTGCGTATTTCTGCATAAGTGCGTTTATACTGACAAGTATGGCAAAATGCAGTGGGTACAGTGTTTTGTGTACACAAAACAGTCAGAAAGTTGAGTGTGGAGCGCTGCATATTTTTCACCCTCAATGGTCGCCATCTTGGCTACATAGCAGAAGGAGAGGACCACAAATCTATGAAAAAGGCTGCCGCGGTTGCAATTTTTACTGCTAAAAGTAACAACACGGTTATTTTTCCATTAATTTTTAATTTAAATTAATTGTCAAGTGAGCAAACAAGCTAGGAGATATTTTGGCGTACGACAATTGCAGTAAAATGTTCGATAATGCTATGCCCGGCTGCAATCCGAGGAGGAGAAGAAGAAGAGTTGTGATCCGGCATGCGCACAGCAGCAGTGTTAGATTTGAGACGACACTACCATTTCAAAATGAACACAAGTCAGTACATAGTGTAGACAGTATACTGCATGTGAGAGTATTAACAGAAGAGATTTGAGACACAGTTAAAGTGCCTACAGTGGGTAAAGGAAGCAAATGCATTACACTCTGAACTTCTATCTATAGACCCATAACAACTTTGAACTGTCTTCAAACTGTGAGCAAATGCATTTTGAGGATTACATGAACAAAAACATCTTATTTGAATAACTCTACGTATGTGGTTCACTATCAGGTTCACCACAAAGGTTTATATGAGTTGCTTGATAATTCACATACTAGTGATGTGTGGTAACACAAAGGCTAGTTAGAAAAATAGGAGTATAGAAACTACAGGGACTTCATTGGTATTCGTTGTTTTGCATGAGGAGGCTTAGCTCTTACTTGAACTCTTGCTCTTTTGCTTTCCTGCATCCAGTACACGGATGACCTTTGTAGCACGTGTGTAGAAACAAAACAAAGAGTGGAAGGAGGCCAAGTTGTAAACCTAGAGTGATTTGAAAGATTAATGTGTGTTATGTGGTCCCTCTGTTGGTCCTTTGTGGTGTTTATTTTAACTTTGATGTCCTTTTCCCTGAGGTGTACCTCGTCTGTTCTGATTGTTAAAGAGGCCGGGAACATTAGAGGCCCTCTGCTGTCTTCCTCCCGGCCCAATCAACACTCTGTTTACTCTGATACCTTGTTTTGGGAAGATGGCACAGGTATTGTGTTGTTTAGTTTACCCTTATCTTTAAGTTCTACATAGCCCAAATGAAACAATGGCCTGGGGCCTCCTCTTCATTTTAGCCACACTAGCAGCATTGCTTTAGGGTTAGCAATGTCAGTCGGTCCACTGCTTTGGTCCAAATTGAAATATCTCAACAACTATTGGATGGATTGCCATGAAATATTGAACACACTAAGTGTATTGACTTTGGTTATCTCCCAACCTTTCCTCTAGCACTATGAGGTTGATATTTGTGGTTCAGACTATTGGATGGATTGCCATGTGTAATAACTTTGGTGATCCTTTCATCTAGCTTCTTTATCAAATCAACATCTCACTTATTCCAATTCTTTGATTTGTGACCAAATATCTTACTAATGACATCCCCATCAGCCTCAGCTGTACATTGTGTTGATGCATTCATTCTAAACATTAACATGCTAAGATGGTGAACATAATACGTGCTAAACAGCAGGTCAGCATGTTTAAATTGTGATGGTGAGCATATTAGCATGCTGTCATGTATTTAGCCAAAAGCACCTGTGCCTCACGTTAGCCTCAGAGTGTTGCTGTAAACGCTAATTCTTTACCACCTTAAATACCACATACACACAAATAAATTAAAATATTTCCGACTACATCTGAATGTAAAAACATGTGAAAAGTTGAGTAACTCTCCTTTGTTATATCAGGTTATGCTTTCTCACATTGTGTCCTTAAATTAAATAAGATAACCGGGTAAAGATATTAACATGACAGCTGCAATAATCAGTATAAGCATTGCCTTACGTTGGGTATAATTTAATTATTAGAATGCAATGAATGTCCTTTTCATGAACAGATGAATGGATGTTTGAATTGCATATGGGTCCATTTGAAAAGCATAATGAGAAGTTTTCAATAACCAGAGGACCAAGATTATCACTAACTGGACAGTGATTATGTTAGTAGTAATTATCGTCGACCTTACTTTGCAGGTCCCCATATCCAGACTACAGCCTGTAGGTTCATGCCAAAACAACACCTCGGCCTGACCTGCTACCAAATAAAACAGACTTAGCTGTAAGGTGTTCGTGTGGTGCGGTGCCCTATTGTGGTAAACTCAAAAACTAAACTTGTTGATGTGTTTGAACACTGTATTGTGTAACATTTAACATGCAATTGTTTCATGTAAAATGTCCGGGGTAGAGGTTTTTCCACTAAAATTCTTCCAGTAAAAATAATGATTGCTTGTTGAGGCATTGGTGGCCTTTCCAAAGATGACCCAGATTTTTCTCTGGGTTCTGCAAATGAAAATCGATTTCAGCAAAACTATAAACATAAATAGACCACAGCAATTTCTGCTATATGAACTTAAGGTCACAAAGGAAAGCATCTATAAGCTAAGGTGACATGTCCAATTTTGCTGGATAACCTATCATACTGAACAATAAGGTGAGAAACAAAAGCCACTAAAGGGGAACACATTTAGCAGCACACGAGCACCGAGAATGGACTGTGTGTCGGATACAAATAATTTATATTGTATATTTGTAATGGGGTGGACTAGCAATAGATTCTGACGAGGACTCTAGCCTACAGCAACCCTGAAAAAAGGCTGACATGAGCAGACAAAATGAATAAATGGGTTGTCATTTTCACCAAAAGATTTGAGTAGCATGACCAATGCTATACCTTTTCATTTCAGAGGTTTGTCATGCTCTATTTAGTTATGTAAAGCTGCATACCTTTATGCAGCCCAACTTGAAAGTGAGAAAAAGAGGGCTTCAATTAAAACCTGACATCAGCCCGACTCCATATTTCACAGCTAATTTCCTTAGATCACAAGGTGTGCATGGCTACTGCATAATCCTGCTGAGTGCCAATAAAAACTCTGGCCTTTTTTTTTTTTTTTTCACATTCAGAAAACCATTAATGAAGCCTCTAGCAGAGAGGAAGCCTTTTTCTCGTCAGCCTTACAAGTGCAACATGGCACTTTCTTAAATGTCACCTTCATATATTGTTTTGTTAAATATTACACTCACTATGTTTATTGGGGTAAATGTCATCCCTCAGAGGACTGGGAACACAATGTTGTTTTATCTCCCCCGGGACCCCTTGATCTGGTAAAACAGTTTGAAGACAACAGAGCTAGTTAATTGTTTCAAGAAAAAGCATCTTTCTGAAGCTTACTGGATTAAATGTTTGTGAGTGTTCCTGCTTAACTAAATAAATTGTGGGATTAATTAATAAAGACTTCAAACTAAAAGACATGCATAAACCACACTGGCATGACATTGCACGCAGCCTTCTGCAGTCTAAGCAGTTTGTACCAGCATTCGATTATTAATGATTCCATCTGCAGTATGCTGTATGTACACTATCATGAGGCCTGAGTTAAATCCTGTATGCAATCACTTGAGGTTTCGGCTGAGTGCTGGCAGGTTGACAGCCTGTGAGCACGAGGACTGCACTGGCTCCAGAATCCCTTTTTTCACCTAGAGTTGCTCATCCATCAGCACAAGCCCCATCCAGCAGTTTCATTGTGAGTATATAGAAGCATATATTCATATATTCAGTGATATAATTGTTAAAAGACAGTATATTAAACAGTAGGAACAGCTCTATTTGTCTGAATGTAAAGTAAGAAGGATCAGGGCAGTAAGTTCAGCAGTTTACAGGAGTAAAATCCTCAACTTCATCTAGGGCGACATTGTCAAACGGTGATGAGTGAGAGGGAGCGTAATTGGTCGTGAAATTGTCATCCCACCTGCAAGACATTCTAACTCTGCAAGGAAAGTGATAACCTTCACGATGGGATGCAAGGTTACTCAGCCATTTGCTCCCTGCGCCTGGCCACTGAATAAATGCACTGTTAGACGTGAGGAAACATTTGTAAGAGGCCCCTGTTGTGGCTGTTATGAGAATGGTGATTGTGCTTGCCAACTGGCTTTTGGATGCAAATAGCAGTTTTTGTGAATCCAGCTTCTGGTGTTATCAGAGTTGTCAGGAGAATTCATAAGGGAGGTACATGGGGGGGAAGGATTAGACAAGAGGAGAGCCCATTCTGGCAAATGGTTTGATTTGGTGCTCTCTCTAATAGATGTTCTCCTCAGGGCGGAAAGTAGGAAAAGACTAGTTTAAGATGAAAAAGAAATCCAAATACACAGAGCGTTACACATGGAGTTAAGCATGATAATACCAAAAGATTTATATCTAATGCAGTTGCGTATTTTTAGTTCAGTAGTTGTGTGGTCAGTTATATATACCAGCCCAGTAATAAACATAATTTACTACTAAACATGTCCCTCTGGGATGGTATTCATTGCCTTAGTCATTAAATCCATTAAAGCAACATTATGAAAGAATTGGTATTTTTTGCGACTTGGAGCCTCTACAGTTTTCAGAGTGCAATTCACCACATGGACAGCTACAGCTACACACGTTGTGTCGTGCATTTGTTGACAAGCTGAAGGATTTGGATTTGGTGGGCTGACGTGGCTTATGATAAAAAATGAGTGAGTTTCAACTTTGCTAACACAGCCAAACATCAAGCAAGTGCAACACCACAAGACATAGCAAGCCAGCTAAGATTACTTCCTACTCCAACACCAACAAGGCCAGTTTGACATCTGTTTTGCAGCCTTTTATTTTGCAAAGCTCCCACCAATGCTCAAAAGCCAGTCTGAGATATTCTCTCGTCAGGGGTCTTGCTTGGTCACTCCCTCTTTTTCTATTCTTAGCTTCCTACGTCAGAAAGCCGGGCTAGACCAAGTTAGATGTGTCGTAAAGCGTTACAAATTTCTCGTGGGGAATCGTACCCACTCAACCGAAGCTACATAGTGCAAGAATATGCTTTCGGGTTGTGGAGTAGGAATGATAAAGGCATAATTCTGCCTGTTAAGTCAGTATACTATCAAAATGATTATGAAGCTGTTATTTTAAGGGAAAATTGTTACGTAATGTTGCTTTAATAGCCAACGGAAAGTGGAAATGTGACTTTTTCATATGACCTTCATAGATACAGCATCAATTGACAACTTTCATCAAGTAGATAAACATTTTCCGGTTCATTGATATCCCGTCAGAAGGTTATTAATGTTAAAAATGACTCATTCACTCATGCATAACTGCATGAATCCAAACAATTTAAGCCACGACAAAACAAGACAGATGTCTTACTGATTTCAATGAAAGTCACTGACCAAAGAATGACAAATTTACTATTATTTTCTCTAAAATGAATTGTTCATCTGTTATAACTTATTGTATTGTATTGTAGATATGCCTTTATAAATCCACTTTGGAGAGAATGCATCCTTGGGGTCTAATGTGAATCCACCTTGGTACACAGTGCAGTATATTTTCCTGTAAACTGTATCTCTAATTCAATTTAATTCCACTTTATAAAATATATCTGAAATATCTGGAACATGACCCTGTTTTATTTCTAGCTTTCCTTTTGTTTTGTTTTTGTCTCCAGTCATCTCGACAGAGATTTTCAGAGTTTACTGTGGCCTTAAGTCTACATACACTTACAAAATGCATCACTAGTAATTCCAAGTGAGTCTGTATCGTACTCAGCATGAGCTTCAGTCCACTGCCTGAAATTGGATCACATCTGAAATACGCAAGATGTAGTTTGAGGCTAGTTCTGATGGAAAAAGGGCAGATGTTTAACTAAATCCATTCTTATTGTAATGTGCATTTAATTCAGTGCTACGGCTTGAGAGAGATCTCCAAATCTGTCCAGTAATTCTGTGGAATCTGCTGAACTCGCCGAGTGGGAGCACATATTGTTAGTTTTAACTGCAAATACTGTCCCCTGATTTAATCTACAGTGTCAACTTTCTGCAAAAAAATGTGTTCCCTGAAAAAAGTGTGCATATTATGTGCTGTGAACTTTCATCAAAGCAACAGTGCAAATGTGGTTACTGTGAGGTTCCCGTCCCATGAAAATAAGATGAGTTTTTTTTCCTCATGTTTTGACTTTTGTGAGATGACTGAAACAGACTGTTCTGGCGAGCTATATTTCCAATCCCTGTAGCAGGAAAAGTGTTTATCCTCACAAATGGAGAAAAAATGTACTTATTTCACTGAAGCAAAAAGTCATTTTCTCTATTGAATGTACCACTCACTGGTGAGGTAATGGGCCTTGACCATGTGCATTTACACACTGCTGTCAACCAAGACTGTCATGTCCCACGTGCAGCAAAAACACCCAATTCCTCATCTTGTAGAGTGTGAAACAAGATGCAGAAGCAAGGACGTCCGGAGCATGTGAGAAGGCTCTTTGCGCAAAAGGTTAAGGATTTCTGCTAAGCAGAGCAAAGTCCAGAAAAAAATAGGACTTTTCTTTCAATTTAATTGAGCCTCTTACATTAACTTCAAAGTGACAGAGAAGTAATTCCCACTCTTTGCTGGTATTCATTTTCCCAAGCTAAAACCTTGTCCTCTTCATTAAAAGCCCATTCCTCCTCATCCCCTTGAGCCTGTCATGTTCAAACAGTGTTCTCAGCTCCTTGCTAGGCTGGATTAATGAAATATTTGATATAAAATGTCAAAATAAGGGAAAAGCAGTGTGGAGAAGGAACCACAGTGATTATCGCTGGGAGAGAGAAAAATATAATGAGCTACAATTTTTTTTTCTTTTCCCTTAACTACAGTCTTTGCTGTACTGTGGTGCTTAAAGTTGAAATACATTGTTCACCAAGAGAAAACCTTGCAGCTTGCCTTGGAATGACAATTACTGAAAATAGAAATCAACTCTTAAACCACCAGTTTAAATGCCTTGTTTTTAAAGATACCAGATGGATAACAGGAAATTCCTCAGTGGTCATTGTTGTCAATCTCAAATGTCTGTTGAACAGTAAATTGTTGTCCTGTTCTTGTTGTTCCTTTACTTTCTGTGGTTATGGTCACTCAAAGAGGCTAGCATAGTACAGTAACCTATGGTAACCGCTCCACTCACACATTGGGGTCGCTAAACAACTTCTGGAACTTTCTGAAACTGACAATCCAACATCCACACCCACTTCTCTCAGCGATTAGAAAGATGTGTACAAACGAGGTATAGTGTGTAAAAATCACGACCATGCTGACAAGCAGACATAAATGTAAACACATCTGCTTCATTCAGAATGAGTGTTGGATGAGGAACGGGTAAATTCTCAAAACCCATTTGGCCACTGCTCAAAGTGATAATTCTGGCATTCTGAATTGGCCGGCTTGCTGATAGAGATAGGGCTAACATAGTTTGCACCAGTCACTACTACTCAATATAGAAAAGGCAACTATTTACACAACATATTTAATACAGACAAGCAGAAGGATGTGCCGTCACCATGTGTAATGTTTACAATGTTGACATTAGGTCTTGCAATACAAGTAGCTGCTAAACCTAATTCACATGCAAAAGGAAATTATACGGGTGCGGTGTCTAAGTTTAAATCTGATCCAAATCTTACCCTATCACTTTCCTAGTGATTAGCCGTGATTTACATTACTGCAAGCCATTGACCAAGTTTCTCATATCAATGCAGGGTAATGGTAACACACACACGCGCTCTCTCTCTCTCTCTATCCTGGGAATAAGTATCTAATTGTATTTTCCCCTCTCAGCATCTGCCTGTATGTATGATAGCTTTTTCTACCTTAAAGGTCTGTAGTGGACTCTCATTATTTAGTGCTCCGACATGTAGTATGGTATTTCAGTCTACATCCCACTAATTGACAGGCGGCACCACTCATGACTCTCACTTCCCAATCAACACTACAAAAGTGGGTCCACAGACACAGGAGCTCAAGAACTTTTGAGAGTTAATGAAAAAAAAACTAGGCATAATTTCCCCAACTTAAAACTTCCCAGACACAATCTGTAGTCCTGGGTCCAGTATATTGTATCTGATACAATTTTCAAGAGAAAAAAAACTATGTTATTTATATCTGTATCGCACAGCAGGAAACAGAAAGAGGACAGCAGAGTTGTATGCTAGAAGTCAATGAATGGCAGTGACTCATAACCGGTGCAAAACAGCCATTACTCACGTAACATTGTCACACAACCTGGCACACTCACGCTGATACATGCACATCGCTGAACGCACACACTTTTGTCAGAATGCAATTAGCTTGAAACCTGAGTTTTAATTGCTTGCACCCGCAAAGGATTACGGAGGCACAGGTTTTCTCAAGTGGAAAATACAGTATCAAACATGCTTTTACAAGACTTAACTGTTTCTCAAAATGACAGCAGTAAGCTTGTGCTGTAGGGGCTGCTAATGAAGTATGTGTGTTACAAATGAGGCTCTACATTGGTTTTGATCAAGTCAAGCTCTACTTCATCTGACCCAATTATCAGCAGACGTCAAAACAATGATGTCCCTGTATAATGATGAATGGGTTTATTTTTTTAGGCCACATCAGTCACAAGTATGCTTTGATTAATATTAAGACTAAGGACTTTGCTGCATAAAACGTGAGAAGGCCTTGTTAGGGGGAAAAAATGCCACAGATCAAATGTCTTGAAAAGGACATATTCTTAAATTAGAGCATTGCATAGAGAAACATGATCATGCAAGAGCCAAAATAAACATCACAAAGCAAAAGTGCTCTTGAATCAATAGTCCATATCCCAAAGATCCTACGGGGTGACAGCAAAGTGGCCTCCAAAAGGACTGTCAGTTGAAATGAGGAGACTTTATTTATTCTCACCTGAAAGTAAATTTAAGTCACTAGCAGCTGAGAGTAACAACAGACTTCAGGCTCATGCCTCAACCATTTCATGCATTAAATCTCCATCTCTTGCATTTAGAATGTATTTGCTCTTGTAAAAGGACAGAACACAACAGAAACTGGCTGCTGTGATGAATCCGTTTCTTCGACCTGTCTCCCTTTTACACCTGCAACTAAACTGCCAGGTAATACTCAGATGGACAAAGGCGTGATGTTCACGGTCTTGAAAGTGAAGGTATAACTCAGGTGGCTAAAAGGATGAGTCACAGTATAATCTACAAGGGGTTGAGCTTTGCTTATTTTTGTGTTCCTAAAATCAAAGTGATAAAAATCATGTTTGGATACAGTCCAAATGTTTAATAGAGATAAGCCTAAAAAACATACTGAGTAATCCTTCTCTGTATGCAGCTAACAGTTGGATATTGTTTTCATACAGAGAAATAGACTGAGCCCCTCAAGCTATATGAGCTTTTGTTCAAACAGCTTAAAACAACATTTACTTTCAGTGCCAAAGCAGCGAAGAGTAGGTTTTCTTTTTGCCAAGAAAGGTCTGACAGACAGTAGTCACATCTCATAGGTTTTGTCCATAGACTGTATACTGTACATAGAGGGACGACGGGACAGGTAGCCAAAAGTAAAGCCAAAACATCTGGATCACCCCCTGGTGGCTGGCTGCAGTATAAGTCATAAACCTTGCCTACTCCATGTTAGCGGTAAACATCAAATAAATTTCCCCCCAAAGATGGTTTCTGTCATTTTAGGTAGTTCTTATTACGCTGTTCAATTGCTCATTTTTCACCACCGCACTGCGTAGACTCTGGCTCCAAATGACGTCACCAGCGCAAGATGGTAGGACCCATATCTTGGGTATTTTAGCTTCTCTCTTTATCCCATCAAATATATACATTAGAATGACTAACTTGTAGTTACTTTAAATGCTGCTAGCTAAGGAGTGCTTATGTAATACATGTGCTGTTTTATGCAATCCATGAACAGAATACATTTTTCTTGATGCTCTGCTTTGACCTGAAATTAATGTTTTTTTATGCAGGTCAAGTCTCTATAAGCTGTACTGTCTGGGGCCAAGTTATCAACATGCAAATTATAGACAGGATGATAATATAATAGATATAATTGCTGTTTATAGCTAACTACAAATAAGAGGTTTAGTTCAACAACAAACACAAGGAAGATTCTCCTCCTACGCCAAACAGCTGAAGAGTGGAAACAATACTTATCAAGCAAGATGTTGCTAAATGCCAATGCTACAGTAATTATGTTTAATTTTGTTTTGATTTATAACAAAAAAGAATACATTTAATTTATATAGAACTTTTCAAAACAAAATGTCACAAATTGCTATTAAATTTAACTAACTACTAAAACAGCAGCACAAAAAAGGTGATTAAACAAATATATATATACATAAATATATATATACAAACACATTTACTTTGTTTCACTTCCCATTTTGATATCTACATTGCTGTATCTACATTACATTACTACATACAACTGTTCAGAAAACACTTCAGATTTAGCTTTAATTAAAAGGTTTTCAGTTTTCAGTTTGTGGTCATTGGTGCACCAGATGTGTTTAAACTCTTTGAACAGGTTTGTTTATTAGGATAATTTCATAAGCCAAAAACATATTGGCCAAGATAATTATAGCCTACTAATATTCTTTGATATTGGCACATGAATAAATCAGACTGGCTGTCGATCACCGCACTTCTCATTACATGTCTGAGAGAAATTATGATTTTCACAGTTTCTACACCAGTCCATGTGGAGAGGTTTGTTAAGCCTCCACCAGGCTACCTTTGACAATACCTGGAGCTTTCAGGTTACAAGCGTGTGATTATTTTCAGCAAAATGTACACGTCATGGGGTGAAAAAAAGATATACCCAACAGCTTTTGTTTATCTATAACTTAGAGCATAATTAGTGAAATGTCATCCTGGAATCACATTATGTGCTCCCACAACCTGTGATTGCCTCAGAGCTCCATGACATTGTGTGCATCTTACTATTTTAGGCATGAAACGGATATTCAAGGAGAGCTGTATAAGTGTGTGTCTGTGTGTCGAGTGTGTGTTCAAGAGGGAGAGCGAAAGAGCATGGGAATTTGGAGATGCTTTACTGGTGAGGTGGGGGAGTGGATCTTACATGCATGTACTTAAAGATTCATCCTTCTGAGACTAAAATCCTTCACAGGCCTTAGCAGGTTGCCTTGGGTCCTGATGTTTTATTAAGTTGAGCGATATTGCCAACAATGTAACCTACTGACTGGGATGTTTTCAGGACTGCTACCAACAGTCTGGATGAGTTCACAGAGGTTGTCACATCTTACATCAGCTTCTGTGAGGACTGCTGTGTACCATCACGCACCAGGGTGAGTTACAACAATGACAAACCCTGGTTCACAGCTAAGCTCAGACAGCTACGGTTGGAGAAGGAAGAAGCGTTCAGGAGTGGGGACAAGGC
>JAVQJL010063604.1:0-36449 GCA_036024295.1 Nannoperca obscura | reverse complement strand
GTGTGTGTGTGTGTGTGTGTGTGTGTGTGTGTGTGTGTGTGTGTGTGTGTGTGTGTGTGTGTGTGTGTGTGTGTGTTCTCAGGTGGAGTATGTGGAAGGGACAGCATTGGTGCTGGGCTTTGAGGACCCCATGGTTCGGACAGACGACACGCCCGTCAAGCGCTGCCTACAGACCAAGTGGCCATACATCGAGCTGCTGTGGAGCACCGACCGCTCCCCATCAATGAACTAGAACCGACACAGTCTTTGTGTGTGTGTGTATGCAGATGGACCACTACTGCTCCACACACACACAACCCTCTCCAGCTTCCTCTCTGCACTCTGACCCTGAAAGGTCAGCAGATTACAATGACTGACGCACGTACACAACAGACAAACACGAAAAAGACAAATGCACACAAGAGACTGAGACAAACGCATTCATGGACTAAACATACATGCCTGAGATCCATTCTGTCATTCTCACTCACACATTCCACAAAACTGCAAACTCGCCTGTTGCAGTTCATGCTATTGTCTGCTCACCATGGCTTGACACGCAGGATGTTGATGATGTGATCATTTAAAAGAGAAAAAAAACAAACAGAATGACTGTTTATTTTTTACTGCTCTGCTCTGTGCCGACACCTCTGCTACAGTTCAGCAGTAGACAGCTACACACTGTTTAGAGAGCAAACTGGTTTGGTTCAGCGACTCGAGTGTGTCACCAAGTCCCATTCTGAACCATGTGTGCAGCCAGTCGACTGTGAAACACTACTGTTAATTCGGCAAGAGGACTGTTTGAGGGACAACTTACCAAAGCCTTCCACATATGAGAACACACACACACACACACACACACACAGATACACACACACACACACAGTCACACCCAGTGCTTAGCGTTTACAGCATAAAGGGACCAACCCAGACACGGAGAGCTGAACAGGAGGTTTCTTCAGTGTTTCACCAAGATGGAGCTGGTTTAGGTGCTTCGTGTGTGTGTGTGTGTTGGCCAAGTGCTCATGTATTTATTATCACACTGAAAGGTTCTGGAATAAACACTTTTTTTGTTCAAATGCGATGTGGTTTGGTAGCTTTTAAAATCGTACACGTCCTCCTCTGTGTCTTTTTCTCATCCCGTCTCAGCCCAGACTTCGGACAGCCTCAGGTTTCAGGATGTCCAAGGTCTGTCTGGATCCCCTCAACACTAAATCTCCCAGAAAACCTATGTTTCGTGTCCCCAGAGACTCAAAATCAGTAATTCACTAAATCAACAGGACACTGATGCGAACTTAAGCACCTCTCTGTAAACAGGAAATATTCCTCCTAAGACATAAAACTGCATCTTTTTGGTTGCTCATTGTCAACATTTTCCCAAATAAGATAAATGAAACCTGTTTCTGTTTTGTGCATTAAGTCATCCCTCAGACAAGTGGCAAGTGCTGGAGGAATAGCAGTACCTGGTCCAGAACAAGACCTAGATTTCTTAACTGTTTATGTGTTTGTGTATCTACAGATAGCCTTGCTCCTGTTTGTATCTGTGTGTTTAATGGATTTGTCTAATGGAGAAAGGATGTGGATCTAATCTGACAGCTGTCTGCTTAACTCTCATTATGAGTTTGTAAAGTGAGATGGGTGACTGTGGGCACGGTGTGTAGAATATAAAGCACTACTGTGCGCGTGCAATAATCAATCCAGAACTATACCTGCAGTAAATCTGCGATCAGAACACGTTGGCAGACTGACAGGACGTAACCTGAGCAGTATGTGAGGAAATATGTGTGCGCGCATTTCCAGGAAATGGGATATCTGTGAGAATTGTATTTGGATGTAAGACAGTGGAGAAAATGTTTACAGCGAATTAAAACACTGCTTACCTGAACACAGCGGCAACAAAGCCAGGTGGGGCAAAAGAACAGGCTATCTGCCTGCAGCCTCCTCACTCCGTCGTCGCCATCATCTTTCTTTTAAGTCAGTGAGGAGAAAGTAAGGGAACACATCTGTCTCCTATGCGCTCATGTTTTGTAGTTTTTTTTCTTCTCTTCACCTTAGATTTACATAGAAACCGCTGAGAAAGAACAGACGCTCTATCTTGCTCTATTCTCTCTCTCTCTCTCACACACACACACACACACACACTTCACGGTTGCACAACAAAAGAAAAAGAAGAGATGTGACAAGGTGAACCATGCTTGCGCTATAATTTAAATGAAACAAAAAAAGGGAAGGAAAGGAGACGGGATCAGTGGAAAGGGATGAATGGATTGATGGGTGGATTGAAGGAGGAGAGCAGGACAGGTAGAGAAACTTCTCCATGTGGCAGGTCAAGGTTTGGGATATTCTCATACACTCTTTACCTCACCACCTCACCTGGTTCTTATCAACAGAAAATAGGGCTCCACCGCCACACTGACTGTAGTGCCGCTCCACTGCAGCTTTTGCTACAGTGTGAGGCTGGCTATGGGGTTTCACTCATCACTATGTGCCCATAAAGCTTAGTTTGATTAAAACAAACTCCCGAAGCTGATAAACAGCAGGTGGCGAGTTTCTTCTTCCTCTCTGCCGCACGCACGCACAGAAAATTAGCTTTTGATAAGAAGAAATGTTCCGATGTGTGCTGAGATAAATATCCGAAAACCAGACTGGTCTGGGCTGTCACCTCTTTAAAACAGTTTTTATTGAAGGGTGTTATTTTTAGCAAGAGAGACGTATGTTACCTCTGAGGGCGGGGGGTGAAACGTTGAGCTGGCCAAACTGCCAAAACGTGCACACCTCGAGATTTCTGCTGTAAACCGACATAATAATTACTGACATAATTACAAGAGATTATTGTCAACGGAAGGAAATGCAGCACCGTTTAAACGGTACGGTAAAAACAAAGTGGCCAATAAAAAGAAAGTGGTTTAATTTATGAAAAATCAATCTATTTGCTTGAGTACGCGCCAAGTGGTCCGCGTGCGCCCGTGACTGTATATACTTCTGGTCTGATTTGAGGAGGTGGTTGGAAATCTCATTTTAATATTATTTATTGGTTCAGGGTGAAGCCCCCCACAGAAAACGTGTCTGTGCCATATAAGGAGCGGTGACGCGCCAGCGCCGTATAGCGCGCTCAGAAGTGGTCTGTGCCTTCCATATGTAATGTGTGCGTGACGCGTGTGTTTGTGTGTGTGTGTGTGTGTGTGTGTGTGTGTGTGTGTGTGTGTAGGGGGGGTAAAGTTTTGTGCAGAGGGCGGGGGCGCGGCTGTGTAGTCTACAAGCTGAGACTCTGGACAGACCTGGTGGTTTGAGGGTGTCAAGAGGCAGTTTTGGGGGAGCGCACTGATCCGGTGACACCTAGTTGGAAGACCCAACCTGGGACAAACCTACCTCACCTGCACAGAGGAAAATCTCTCTCTCTCTCTCTCTCTCTCTCTCTCATTCTCTCTGTGTCCCGGTTCCCTCTCATTTTGGGGGAATAGTGCGCAACTGGCTGTTCCTTGAGGATTTTGGGATGGAGCGTGTGTGGGACTGTGTTTCCTCCTCCGGGATGTTTATTCTCGCGCTGCTGTCTGTGCTGCTGTTGCCGGCGCCAAATGGAGTTTGGAGTTTTAACCTTTATGCAGAGCATCCTACGGTTTACAAGGGACCCGGTGGAAGTTATTTCGGTTATTCAGTGGACTTCTACCAAGCTACCGCCGACAGCAACACGTGAGTGGCAACATCATGACTGAAGTTGTCCCATTAGGGTCCTGCAGGAGTTTTGATGCAACTTAATTCAACTTAAACTGCACGTCTAGTTTAACCGGCCAAAGCTGCTTTACAGTAGAACTGAATCCAAATGATGGGGGAAATACATTTAGAGAGGCTTCTTCATCTCCGTAGCTGCACACACTGCATATCATACTGTAGTGGGACAGAAGAAGCACGAGTGATTCCGATTCCAACTGCACAGAATTATGAAACAGAAATTAAATTGAGATATATGAATGAGCGAAATTGAGCATTGACTGCACATGTCTGCATGATGCATTGTACACTCTCCTGCATGCGCTGCATGCCTACCATGGTTTTTTTCTTCCTCCCCACCAGGATCAGTGTGTTGGTGGGGGCTCCCAAGGCCAACACCTCTCAGCCCGGTGTTGTGGAGGCTGGGGCCGTCTACTACTGCCCCTGGCCTGGACTCCCCGACAGCTGCAGACAGATACCCTTTGACAACTCCAGTGAGTATTCGGAAAGCTTTTTCAATTTTTAGTCATGTCACGGATCAAAATAAATGAATGGCAGTCCAACTGGGGGGCCACTGGTTATAATTGTGTTCCATAAACTCCTGTTTTAACTTAGCTGATTTGGACATACTGTGTTTATTTGAATAAACTTGAGTTTGAATTTGAATTTGAGAAATTTAATTTGGCCCCAGATGTTACCGCATTTGGAATCACTGGAGTTTTACAACTGGTGTGCCTGCTATGTGTCTGCATATGAGCTGGCACATGTTGTGTTAAACAAAAAAGAGAGATAAGACATGTGGGTCTCATCAGCTTTCTCTAACAAAAAAGGTGCGAGCCTAACTTATGCTGATTATGGTTTTCAATATATTATCATCAAGGATAACTGTCCAATCAGCCTGTGTTTGTGCATCTCATGTCTCTGATGCACTTTTCCATCTGAGGTGGAGAGTTAGAAAAAGTGAGAATGAGAGAGAGAGAGAGAGAGAGAGAGACAGAGAGACAGAGAGAGAGAGAGATGGGGGGGTAAACTGTATGCACATGGGAATTTAGTTCCCCTTCGGAAGAAAGGGGGATTGGGTGAGGTCTGCTTTTTATTACATCTTGAAAATGTATCCATGTCTCGTTTCCCCTACCCTTGTCTCTCTCTCTCACTCTCCATCACTCCATCCATCCCTCTCTCTTTTGGTTTTTCTGTCTCTTTTCGTGATGACGTCTATCATCTTTGGGAGGACCACAAAAAGCGAAGGAGAAGGAACTGACCTTTGATCGCACACTTAACTTGAAAGTTGTTCTGCCCTTTGAGGATAAATACTGCAACAAGTTTTCTTCCGTTGGGAGAAAATGTACACGAACATTAGACTGTGGCAGTTGTTGCTGTGTGATGAGATTTGCTGTATTGATGTAAATGCAATGTTTTTATTGTATTCAGTGACACCGAAGGTGATTTTTCAGTCTTGGCTGGACAATAAAGTTTCATTCTATTCTTCTGCGGAAGCATGAATGAAACAGCTGATATTCGATAAGGTGATACAAGCACAACTTCATTGTCCTGCCTGAAATAAAACAAGGCTCCATGCAAATAAGGGTAAACCCCCAAGAGCAGACCATTTTCTTTGCTCTCCCTAAAGTTAATTCTACGTTATTTTTCATAGAGGGCTTACTTTTAGTGTGAAGTGTTTTGGGGGAGATTATAGGTTTTGGGGATATAAGAATAAACATAGAGGAACAAATGTGTGCGCAGTCATGTGCGTGTGTGTATCTATTTACTCGAATGATTGGATATGCACAAGGTGATTGATGACAGTGGCCATGATGGATATTTCTAGAGTTACAGCAGACCCTTTATTACAGGTATGAACCAGACACACTCATGCACACTTTACAAAATTGCTACGAGTGGTGAACATCTGCGTGTACTGTACTGGTTATTATACATACGTCAGCTTCACATGTGCCTGAGTGTGTGTGCACCTGTGTGTGTGTGTGTGTGTGTGTGTGTGTGTGTGTGTGTGTGTGTGTGCATGACATTCTGCAGATGCATCAAGTCATGAGACGGGTTGAAATGGTGATAGTCACACAGATTGCATGTCCATGATTGGAGTGAAGAAACCTGCTGTCAGGATTCTGCTTGCTGGGTTCATCGCTTCTTAATCTGCCAGAAAATCATGCACGGATCATAAAATGATTTAGAGAAATAAACACAGTGATTTTTGTGGCCTCAGAGCAGTTTAACAGGATTGGGTGTGTCTATTAGAGTATTATTCATCCACTGCCCTGGAATTAAAAAGAACTTCCTTCTAGTCATGAGCCTGTTTCTTTAACCTTTAGGTCTGTGGTATTACTCATGAGAATGATGGGCTTTCTTATTTAATATAGTAGTGATTTTTTATTAATTATTAGAGTCATTTATATAAAAGTGTGCAAACACACAATTTGGAAGTAGGTAAGATCTACCATACATCCAGTAAATGATAATGGGGACAATAAATTATTCAGATGTGGATTTAGAATCAAATAAACTCTATAACAAACTCCCTTAGAGAAGATGAAGATATTTAATTACTTTAATGGGTAAAAGAAATCCATTGTACACCTGCCTTTGTGCATTTATTGTCTGCCTGTGTATCTGTGTATGTGCCTATCTAAGTGTGTGTGTGTGTGTGTGTGCATGTGGTAAAATAAGGTGCTTAATGAGGTGGGATCTGGGCAGCTCTAAAGAGACCCAGCTGGTCTTTAACAACACTGGAAAATATCTACAACAGAGCAAAAACACACATGCACACATACACTCACACCAAATCTGACGCTTTATTGTGAGTGGGCTGGGAAATGCTCATAATGTGCATGTACAAGCGTGCGTGTGTGTGTGTGTGTGTGTGTGTTTTAGGCCAAGTTAGAATAGTGTTATGTTTTATAGGAAAAGCTTTGACTGAGAAAAGCCTCTAGCATCCTGACAAATGTCTGTTTCTGGGGGGCAAATGGTGTTTTGATGTTTGTTATAGGCCTGTTTAAGACGTCACTGTTTGTTCTTCCTTATCAAGGACAAATGCTTTCCGTACACACAGGCAGAGCTACAGGCCTGGATCCACATTATCATTTACTGTCACCATTATGAAATCTCTTTCATTCCCCTTTTTATGTCTTTTCCACTTCCCCTCTCTCTGTCTGTGTCTCTGTCTCTCTCTCTCTCTGTCTGTGTCTCTCCAGATAACAGGATGATGAAGGTAAATCGCACCAGAGAGCCTCTGGAGTTTAAGTCGCACCAGTGGTTTGGAGCATCGGTCAGGTCACACAAAGGAAAAGTGGTGGTGAGTGGACACGTCAATTAATATCGGACTTGCATCACCCGTATCATTATAAATGCTTAAGAACTACAGTTGTGCCCCAGTTCTTTTTAGCTTCCATGCAGGTCAGTATCTCTTTAAAAGGGAATCAGAGTGTTATTTGTTGTGTAGGCATGTGCTCCTCTCTACCACTGGCGGACTGTGAAGCTGAGTGGGGAGAAGGACCCCGTGGGGACCTGCTATGTGGCCGTCCAGAACTTCAGCGCCTACGCAGAGTACTCACCCTGCAGGACCAGTGAGTCACTCTGCAGCCCTCTCTCCAATTGTCTCCCTCTCCCTTTTACTGCCTTCCATCCCCTCCTATCTTTCTTTTCTTCCTCTCTCTCTCTCTGCTGTCAGTATGAACACAAATGAACCAACAGCATTTAGAATGTTTTTTTATTTTATTTTAGGACGTGTCCTTAACAAACCATGTGCCGATATCCTGTATAGTTTAATATGTCATAATGTGGCCTAAAGTTTAAATGCATTGCACCGATTTTTATGTCGGCTTATAAAAAGTTATGTCTAAGCCTCACGTTTAAAGGGTCAGTTCCACCCATATCACAAAAAACATTTCTCACTTCCCTCCGGTAGTGTCTAGCCCTGCAGAGAGTTTAAGCTTTATTTTTCCAGGTTTTTAAATATTAAATGTGTCTGAGACTCCCGCCTCCACCCCACAGGAATTGTGGTGGCATTTCAATAGCATATTTAAAGAATTCATTGTTCCTGTTGTTCAGAATAATCCACACAGACGTCACTGTGAACAATGTTCACTGAAACTATTATTCACAAAGTCCCAATGAAAACTGTTAGATAGCATGTTTTAAAGTCATTTTTTTATGTTTTTCTTAATCAAAATTCCATTCACTGCTATTGCATTTGCGCGGCGACAGATACCTCAGAGGTGGATATTGCAGAACCTGGCCAAAATAAAACCCAAACTATCTGCAGATGAGGGGGAAAAAAACTGACTCAAAAACAGCAAGCAGACAGATTTTTTTCCTGATGGATTACCTTGACTGATGTTTTTAAAAGTTGCCACAGCAACCTGATAATCTGTCTCTCTGACAGTATCAGTTTCTCTCTCTGGTCCTCTTCTTTCTGTCATCGGTTCTGTAAATGGGATTCATGGGATTATCCTCCCTCCATCCCCCTCCCTCGTCTCCAATTTTTTTCTTTCTTTCTTGCTTTCTACCTCTGACCCCTCTCACGCTATAGAGTGGTATGAGGCACCAGCAGAGTATGATAAGGTAAAATGGAGGCTATCCGGTGACACATCATAAACAGCAGATCAAATGCAGGCCTTATCATCCACTCTGCATAAAAATCCCTCACTGTTCACACTCATGCACTCACATACACACAGATTCATACTAGCACTCCCTCTAGTAACTGGTTGAAGGTTGTTAAATATCTACTTTTTGTTGTTTATGTCATTTCTGATCAAGACTAGAATAATCACATTGTAAACTCAATTGTTCTCAAGGGGGAAATAATGTTTTCAGAGCAGAGAAAGTATTTCTTCATGATGTCTCCAAGACAGATTTTTCAACCTCCAGTAGCTGTTTCATCTCAACATGAATCTACGACCACTCAGACTGCTACTATAACTCATACTTTGTTTATATGTGCATGTGTGTAGTTACGCATCATTAAGCTGCCTCTGAAATGGAGATTAATTTATAATGTGCACGTAAGGTTTGTGTGTTCATGCACAGTTTAATGCAGTAATTTTAACAAAAACACACCTCGGTAGTTATATATTTTTTGTAATCTGGAATAGCGTTTCTTCTTTTTCAATTTCATCTGATAGAAGTTATGCTTTCTGCAATGTTAGTTGAGTGCTTTCTTCCGCGAAATGTATTTTTCTAATTATTAAGATGCTGGTTTGAGTGTTTGAAAGACATGTTTTACTGTTTGTGTGGTTTTCAGATGATCCAGACCCTGAAGGACAGGGGTTCTGTCAGGCCGGCTTCAGTGTGGATTTCACCAAGGTAAAGACTGCAGCAACACTCATACATTATTGCCATGACAACCCCCTGCACATATCTTTTCCCCTCTCCCTGAGTGCAAGCAGAGAGGTTTCTTCAAACACGAGACTCCCTTCAGAGATTTAAGGATGCTGGGAAGATGAGAGCGCATTTGTCCCTAGAGGAGCCTCCACTCCTGATGTGACCCATTGCCTCTGAACACAATAGACCAAACACATACACATTCTTTCACTGTATAGTCAATGTGAACTTTGGCCTCTGTCTCATTGTCTATCTCTACACTCCTGTGCAAGAAGCTGTCATTCTCCAGTCATGTCAACAGACACGACAACAGGAGTCATATGCACACATGCTTTATATATATATTTTTTTTTTTTTTTCTCACACACACTAATTCACTGACAAATTTCTGTCAGATGACTAACCCTAACTAATTGTGTTTATTCCAGGAAGGAATGCTGGTGGTAGGAGGACCTGGAAGCTTTTACTGGCAAGGTAACCGCAGCGACAGTGTCTGTAAACCTGTATTTGGTAGCTCTTTTGCAATGATTTCATAGATGGGAAGGTGTTCAAATGAGAGAGGAGAATGTGGATGAGTTTAACAGTCAGAACAGCCCACATACGCACACATGCGCACGGACACACTTGCCAGATCTGCAGTTACATTACAGGAGCTTTACGTAGGCAAAGGTGGAAAGAAATGTGTCTCTTTCTCTGCAGCTTTCCTTAACTTTTTCCCTCCCTCGCTCCTTCACTTCATGCTGCTCTGAGTCTGTAATGGTGTAACAGGAAGTGGGTGTTTGGGCTCTGTAATGAGCTGATCGGGCGGTAATGGAGTGTGATGGAACTACCCCTCTGCCCCGTGATAAAGTGCAGAGGGGCTTGGAAAAGCTTTGAGGAGAGAGCAAGAGGCTCAAGGGCAGGCTAGGGTTGAGAGGGACAGAGGAAAGGTGGGGAGATTTTATAGACTGAGAGCAGGGAGGACAGTGGGAGTGATTGTTAAAGAGATGATAGAAACATCTTGCAGCAGGGTGTGTGGGGGGGGGGGGGGTAGAGAAAGATGAGAAGTGAGGGAGAAAGAAGAAGAAAGATGGATCTTCTGCTTGATATAAGCAGTGCTGAGGTCGGCTGGCCCGCTGGATATGCAGGGCTAGTCTAAGCAAAGGGATGAAGTGTCTTAATAGGTGTAGACACAGCTAGAGTGTGTCAGAGTTCAGCTGTTGAAGTGTAGCGCAACTCCCCCGACTCCAGGTGAGTGTATGTGTGTTGGAGGAGCTCTGGAGCTGTTAGCAAGGAGCGAGAAGACAGTTACTGATAATTTGCACAACCTCATTTCTCTTTCCTTTCTTTGTAACCACTAATCTGCCACTCCACACCACTTCATTTGTTTAGAAAAAGAAAGACGCAGCAAGACAGTATTTGTTTTTGAAAGAAGTCAGGGGGAAAAAAAGACAGAAGGACAATAAGTGCTTCAGTGATGGGTATTTCAAAACTGCTACACAAACTGTGGTGATTTGGGGTTATTGTTTGGCATTAGTGCTGTTATTACATATGGGTGAATAATGAATGCTCCAGCGTAAGACCACACGAGACAGGCATCACAGACAGCCTAATGGACTGCTCCCTCTCTGTGCCCTCGGCGTGGCAGGGCTGGCTGCCTCCAGTTAAAACACTTCCTCCGAATGTTTATAAAAGCATTCAGCCTGGATTTTATGGCTTCTAATATACAACAATTATCTTCAGCCTTCAGCCTGAGTCATCATAAAAAAAACTCTTCCATATACAGGACAATACAAGGACACTTCAAATTAGCAGCAGTGATTTATGCATCTCTGTTAACAGTTTGTAACACGGTGTCACATTGATCAGATGGAGGTTTAATAATGAGTTGATATGGTGATGTGTTATTCTGGGAGATAAACAGATAAACTCAGCGCAGTGTGAGAGAGAAGAAGAGTGGTGGGGAAGGGGGGTGGAAGAGAAGTTGGAAGAGGGAGGGTTAAGAGGGCACATTTCCCTCACCGTCAGTACATACACAGACACACACATTAAGGAGGATTTATTGAAGGTTGAGGGTGGCCGCAGATAAAATCATTTGTTTGTTTGACCTCTTGTTCAACAGCAGAGGAAGGGTGCTGTTTGTGTGTGCTCACCTATAATTCAGAATCCTCGCTGCGGACAGGACACGCATTTTCTTGAGGGTTTTAAAAAGAACTTTGGAACTATGCTTCAAGCTATTCCTCTGCCAACGATGTGTTTTAGCTTTCCTCAGGGAAGACTTTGACTAGTTAGCTTTGTGCATCTTTCATGTGGAGCAGGAGGTCCAGCTCCAGCAGGTTTCTATAACGGAGGGCAGCGGTGCTCCCTTCATGGGGCCCAAACTGATACGGCTGTCCATGAACAGATGTGACTCTTTCACCCTGAGTGTTTGTTGTTCTTTATCTATTTATCCGTGTGTGTGTGTGTGTGTGTGTGGTGTTTGCAGGTCAGGGAATGACAGCAGGGGTGGCTGAGATACTGAACGGCTACTCTTTGAAAGCAGTGCTGAGACGGGTTCCAGGAGAGAAACACACCAGAGCTGCTGAAGATAAACACGATGACAGCTACCTTGGTAACATGCATTTACAGACCAAACACACACACACACACACACACACACACACACACTGATCTAAATAATAATCATACATTACATACATCACATATGATATACACCTTACTCGGATCATTGCATTAATTTTACCCATATGCTGTCATGTGCAACCAATTTCTCTCTAGGTTACTCTGTGGCAGTGGGAGAGTTTACAGGAGACTCTGAACAAGGTGAGAAAGCCTACAATTCATTACAACTAACCACACACACCAGAGGAATCCCTCGCTAACAACACAGGCAGGCACCCTGCAACTCTGTCTGAAATGCTCTCTCTTTATGTGCTCCAGCTGGACGCCGAGACCTCTTTAAGGGGTGTCAGAAATGAGAACTGTCTCTGTATGTCTGGGTCACGACCCTGCAGGGACAGGGCTTCGGGAACTACTGATAAAGGGATTTCCTCTCCTCCATTCTGACTGATTAGAATGATTAGTGGCAGACTCCGCAGACCTCTTCAGATCTAGAGTGGGTCCAGGATCTCTTCTGTACTTTTAATAGTAATTGGAAAAGAGAGAGAGACACGACACACAGAATCATTTTATTAAAGCCGCGCAGGTGGGGGAAAGTGCCTTTGTTGAACCTCTTAAGTGAAAGGCCAAAATAAATTCAGAAAAGTTATGATTACTAGAAATGTACAAATCGTTTTATTTTTCTTAGCTTCACTTATACACACACTCTGGTGACTTGGCAGCAGCATAGCATTTTGATTCACATCTCTTTACGAGCTTCAGGTGCTGCTGACTTTCATTCCCATGCCATCAGTTTGTCATTGCCACAAATGAAACACACAAGCAATTTCAACAAAGAGCAGCTCTTTTATTAAAGAAAACAAAATGTGTCCAACCACAGTCATGCTACATCAATTTTTTTTGTAACATTTATTATTGCTTTCAAACTCTCTGTCGCTACACACTCGGTTCTGCTGCCTTCTCACCACCATGAGACCCTCCTCCCCCAATGCCACTTTAGCTTCCCATTTATAATTTCCTTTCTATCAAAACATCTTTGCTAATCACCATTTAGTGGGATCTTTACGGGATAACCTTGCGTTTACATACCCCCATACCAACCTCGCAAGGGCCTTGAACCCCCTCTGGCACAACACATGTCACAGAGTCTTAAAGGGAGTCTTAAGAGGTTACACATGCCTGTTGATCTGTTGTGTTGTGGTACGAAACTTGTTGTGGTCTTGTTCCCCAAACCCTCTTCATACTGGAGAACTGGTCGTAACTGGGAGTTCTGATTGAATATGGAGCTGGGAAGTCCTGGTTTATAGGCTCGTGGTTGAGCCTTTTGGGTAGAGCTGTAGGGCAGGAGGGGGGGACTCTTGTCTTCTCTCTCTGGGTGGGTCCTTCAGATCGTCCCTATAAGTCCACGGCACCGCATTCATCAATCAATACAAGCAGAGCCTGAGCACCCAATCACTCAGTGTGTTCTCAGCAACACTAGGCTCTTCTGACAGGGTGGACTGGGTAAAGGATTTTAGGGTTCAGGCCTTTGAGACAAACGTCTCTTGAGCCCTTTCTTTCTCTGTAAGTCTTTCTCACACATACACACACGCTAATTTAAGCCTTTCTTTGTTTTTATGTTTCCCAGAGCTGATAGCCGGAGTCCCAAGAGGAGCGCAGAACTTTGGATATGTGAGTATTACCTGAAAAGCGAAGTTGACTAAAAGCACACAGGATAGATTCAGATGCTAGATTTCCTGAAAAAAAACAATGGTCATTCAGCAGAAATCACATTGTTACAGACAGGTGACAAATGAAAGAAGAACAATGAGTCAAAGCACAATGAATGCAGATGTCTCATTACAGGGCACAAATGGTCACTAAATGGTTTGATGAGTATGCAAATTATGTTATTCATATGCTATGGCCTTCGCAGTCACCAGATCTCAGCCCAGTTATGGGAGATTTTGGACTGTCATGTTCAACAGCATTCCCAAATTAGGGAATATATTTTGGAAGGATGGCATTAATCCTTCCACTATATTTCCAGAGACTTATAGAATCTGTGCCATGGACCTTTGAAGCTGTTTTGGTGGCTTATGGTGAAACTTGGCGATGTTTTTTTTTACTTTACTTTGTCACCCATCTGTATGCTGTATGTAAACATTTCTTTATAAATGTGTGGCAGTTTCTGTAAGATAAGAAGTGCAAGAGGGATCAGAGAGTATGTATAGGCGTTTATGTGCAGACACACACGCAATGACGTCTTCTAGATTTGTCTGCTTTTAGTTTTTTATATAGGATTACAGCTTTTACTGTACACATGAACACATGTATCTATAGCTACAACAAACACTGCATGTGCTTCTATGTGTAAAGTGTAGTGTGTCTAGTGTTGTCCTATGGGAACATGTCCCCAGGGCTGACTGTGTCAATCCTCCCTAATGACACACAGCTTCCGCTGCATGTGGAGGGCGGTGACCCCACCTAACCCCACTAACCCTTCTTCACACAGACCCAACCCCTAAACCTAACCTGCAGGACGCACCACACTTAGCACATACATTTCAACAGTGTGTGTTTTATGTCTGGACATTGTAGCTTGTGCGCGAATGCTCCTTCCTGTACAGACAGTTCACTCTGTGGGTCACAGAGGAGGGGGCATGTAGCTCACAGTGGGAGAAGTGTTATGAGGAGGTGCAGGTAGGCCGTGTTTGAGGCCTGGCACTGGGATAGCACTCAGACCTGATCAGGTTTCTCCTGTGACCAATCTGACAACTCAGAGCACTCCGATGCAATATTTGTGTTTACACATCCCCATCTGTCTGTGTTCGTAAGTCTATCCCCATTTACATTGTCTTTGAGATATCTGTGATTGGGTCAATGTGTGTCCCGCTGCATATATGTGTATGTGTGTGCATGTGTGTGTACGCACGCGTTGCCCCCGGCTGTCTCCATGTGGTTGTTATTTTAGGTCTTATGAAGGAATTCTCAGCCTCCCCCCTCTGTCTCTCCCCACGACCGGGGTTAGGATGGGGGGAAGGAGAGAAAGATGAGGGGGAAAATGGTGAAAGCACAAAGCGGATGATGGTGGGGGAGGGCAGAGGGAAAGAAAGGGTTTCAGTAGAATAAAGGCTTTTTTTATGCGGTTTCTGACTTTTTTCCTGCATTCTTTATGTCCCTGTTTGCCAGACTGCTTGGCCATGTTTGATCCTAAAGTTCTACGAGGACGGAGCCTGGTGCTTTATTTGTGTCTGACAGTCCATCTGCTTGTTTTAGGTGGTAATGATCAACTCCACCAATCTGACCTTCATCCAGAACTTTACAGGGGAACAGGTAGGAGCATCAACACATCCCAGTCACAGTCTGTCATGTCTGCAAATAAACTACTGCACTGTAGGCACCAGCTGATATGGATTTTCTTCCATGTTTGAATGAATTCAATTTGAAAGGGTGAAGGATGAAATTACATGAAAATATTGGGTTTATGGTAAAAAATACTTATGTTCCTTCCTTGTCTGTTGTCCAGATGGCCTCCTATTTTGGCTACTCAGTGGCTGTCACTGACCTGAATGGAGATGGGTAAGTAGAAAATGTCCCTCTAGATACATACGCTCAATCTCCTTCTTCTTCTGAGCATTGAAACTACAGCTTACTTCCCCAGGACCGACGATGTCCTGGTTGGAGCACCACTCTACATGGAGAGAGAGATGGAGAGCAAACCCAGAGAGGTGGGGCGGGTGTACCTGTACCTACAGGTGACCCCGCTCACCTTCTCCAAACCCGTTGCCCTCACCGGCACACACACCTTCGGACGCTTTGGCACGGCTATAGCACCCCTGGGAGACATCAACCAAGATGGATACAATGGTATTCTGAGAGGATGAAAGGCAGAAAGAAGGGGAGAAGAGAGGGAAAAAGGAAATTGAGCCAGATGAAATTCATCTGAGAAACAAAAATATGCAAGATGAGAGAGCCAACAATAAAAAAAAAGAGAAGGAGAGAGATATGGAGATGAACATTTAACAAAATCCTTTCATATATTTGAAGTGCTAGTGTGTGAACCTCTTCCCCTTGCCTGCCCATGTGTGACTGGTGTTTTCAGGTAAACCTGGTGACAGACAAATCTTTTTCCATGTTTCCCGTTCCTTCTGGACTGTTTTGTTTCTGACTGAGGAAAGCCTATCAGATGCTGCTGCTTGAGAAAACTTAAAGCTCTTCAGCCAATCAGGAAGTACAGTGATAAAAGGTTGTCTGTGTGAACTTGTTTCCTGCTGTGATGATAAGGGTTAAGGCCATGTGTGTGCTAGTAAGTGTGTGTGTGTTGGAGTTATTTTTAACTCACCAGATGTGCACTGAGACAAAATCATCTGGGAGTTTCTGTCCTGCAGCCCAGAGTTCATTCATCTTCGATGTGTTTGTTTTATCCTCACATTGATTGGAGAAAGACACACGTGTGCACACAGACACACACACACACACCATGCAGCCTGCAGCCCGAATGCTCTCTTAAGCTAAGGCCTGTTGACTGCTGCCTTAAAAATGAATGAACTGATGTCCATCTGGCTCTCATATGACATCAATCCCACGGATTTAAGTTTAATTTATTCATGGACAGAGTGCGTTAATGTGTGTCCCACCCCTTTAAACCCTTTAACAATCAGATCAATAGCCATTGGATCAATACTGAAGCTTTCTCTGGCCAGAAACATAAATCACATCAGGCTGTCCGTCAGGATGTGACGGTCTCTGAGGAGCCTCTCTGCCAGTTGCATTGACACGGAGACAGAAGACTTGTTGAGAGTTAACCTAACGAGTAGTCCATGTCTGTGCATGATTTCATTATTCAGCATTACATTATGAAGTCACCATAGAAACATTTTGATCAGGGTTTTCAGCAGCTCATTTTTGCTAATGGCAAACTGTTGGAGTCTACCTGTGCCCCTGTGTGATTATGTGTGCATAATCACTGACAGATCCCTTTTCTGTCCGTGATGACACTGAGCGTCTTCCCCCTCCCACAGCAGAGACCTCATCACTCTATTTCCAAAATTCTTCATAAAAGCAGATCCATACCCATTTCCTCTCATCTCCATGGCTTTGTTGAGTGTCAGCTGAAGCCTTACAATTGAGCTAATTTAATTTGCCATGTGACTCTTTGTTTTACATTTTTATCAACCAACGCTGGCTTTCTGTCACCACCGCTCACGGAGTGTCAGCCTGTTTCTGTCTGTGAGTAACAATCTCCTATAGTTTTGGTCTCAGTGATCACAGTGGGTGTTCCATATTTAGCTGTGGAAGTCTGCATTGTGTGGTATGTTGTTGAGCAATGCCCATGAGTGACTTTCACATTATTTGAAGATGTTTTTAGTTTTTTTACACAGCTATTCAGTTATGTACACATACCCACGCGTAGACTTACAGACTCTCAGACAGACATGCGCACACACAGGCTCATATATACACTTGCATACACACATGGTTGCATTTATGCTCTCTACCCCACAATCTGCTTCATGTGGAACTACTTGTTTAGGCTGAGAGAGAGGGGGTCCGGAGACAAACAGGATGTCTAGAGGTGTTTGGGCAGTTACAGTACTATTGGATACTTTTATGCAGGACAGTGCAATGTATGGACATTAAGAGGTTAAAGAGATAACACCAAAAAAGTATGGTATGGTAATATAATCTAAGACTTTTCATTTCAGGACAGTTGTTCCTAGTATGTTACATTACATTACATTACATTTAGGCATTTAATTGTTAATTGTTAATTGTGTGTGTGGGTGCTCTGTTGTTCCCCAACTACATACCTTCATGACTGTGTGAAGATATTTTTAAAGGGCCTGAAATCCTACTTTCTTAATCATCTTCTTACTATGATAAAATTAGAAAAAATGTTTTCAATTGAGAGATTTCTGTAGTTGTGTTTTTGTCTGCACGTTGTTTGTGGGCTCAGTTGGAAAAAAGTAGTGTTGCTTATGTCCGTGCACCAATCAGGAAGACATTTGATCTGATGAGAAACTGATGAGAATTGTGGGGATGTTTGCTTATTTTACCGGACCATTGTCAATCAAATCCGATCAGACCACACCCAAACAGCCCTGATGGAACAGATTAACTGAGTATTAAACTGAAAACGGACTCACTGACTTTGTATGTTGCTTATGTAGAATATTGGCGTGTGTAGAGAAATTGTTCACATTTAAAATCAAGTTTTTAGGGGCTTTAGAGGTATAATTCAGCATTTTGAGAAATACACTAGTTGACTTTTTCTACCAAGAATTAGATGAGAAGCATGATACCAGCCTCATGTCTTCTCATCTAACTCTCAGTAAGAAAGCGAATAAGCATATTTCTCGAAATGTCAAACTCTTCCTTTAGGCCCAAACAGACTTGTTGCCATGTCAACCTCCTAGCCCGCCTTCAAACCATTTGTTATTATAGGGTGATATTTAACTAAATGTTTCCCATGCAGAGCATGTAACCAAGAATTTAAGCAATGACCTAAACAGTGCCCAGACAGACAAAAGAAAGACAGAAGAGAGACCCGATTAAAAGATGAGTAAAACAAACTTTTTAAATAAAATAAATAAATTAAAGAAAAAAGGTAAATGACAATTGTGACATGGTCCCCCAGTGCAGGCAAAGGAAGGTCAAGCTCCTTTCCTTCTGTTTTTCCTTCTACCTGAATGTTTTCCTCTGCATCTCTCTCTCAAAGGGACCTTAACCTTGCTGATGTCTAAACCATGCGCGTGTGTGTGTGTGTGTGTGTGGGTCATCCCTCAGACGTGGCGGTGGGCTGTCCATTTGGAGGTGAGGAGCGTGGAGGCAGAGTATTGATCTTTAACGGTAACAGAGATGTGTCCACGCAAGGCCTGACGCTGAGCCAAGAGCTGCGAGCAGCCTGGACCCCCAGCGGCAGCTTGCCTGGATATGGATTCACTCTGCGAGGAGGCCAAGACCTGGATAACAACCAGTATCCCGGTAAATACTCACACTTAACAAGTCAGTCCGTCTCTGCTCAGCTCCCCATGTTATCATTAAAATTCTTCCTCAGACTTGCATTCCTTCTCTTCTCCACTTTCCTTCCAGCTCCTCTTATTACAGCCTTCCTCCTTTTCATTCTTGACCTCCACATTTCATGGTTCCCCCATACACTCCTCCACTACCTTCCCCATGTTCTCCTGTATTGCTTTCCTCCTCTCCTCTGCTAAAGTCATCAGTCAGAAGAAGGGGGTATAGGGATAAATGCCAATGAACTGCTGCCGCATTCATTCTTTGGGGATTTACAGTACTTAAGAAGGAGAGAAAACATAAGATTGAGAGACAGAAAGAAGAAGTATAATAATATATTATCCACATGTTCAGTCTGCCAGACATTCAAACCTCGGCACATAACGCCAAAACAATGAGCAGACTAGCATTCAATCAAATTACATGCAGGCAGCTCCCTACTTTGTGTGCTATCCGCTTACTTTACCAAACACCTCCACCTTCTGACTTTAGAACTGAGAAGGAGAGGATATTTCTTTTATGCGAGCGTGAAGCTGTTAATATACATGAGTTTTTACTTCAGAAAAAAAAGATCTATTTCCAACAAAGCAGGTCTATAAAACCACTGTTTTACTGCCTCATTTTCTCCCTAATTTAGAGCCGCTCTACTCTCAGCATTACTCCGGCTTCTACAAATCAGGCTGAAAAGGAGAATTTGTGTAGTTTTACATTTTCTTTTCTTTGCCCCCACTCCCTTTCCCCCTTTTTCCTTTTCATTCTGCTGTAATAACAGATTTCTTCATTACACAAGCAGGATATCAAGGGAAAAACACACACACGAGTACACACAAGTTCACATGTGTGGCTTGTGATCAGTTTCGCTGGCGGCCAGAGAGTGTGTGTTGAGCATGTGCCAGGCTCCAGGTCAAAGCTAGATCCTGTGCAGACCCACTGCAAATCAGATACCCCGGATTAAAAACATTGTACAGTAAATATACACACAGGGGTTACAGGTTGAAACTTAGGCTGGTGGAGGAGGAAGTGAAAAGAGTAGAAACTCATGGGTGGCAGAGCTTTCAGCCAATACACACACACACACAAACACACACACACACACCCCGTATAAACATGCACATGCACAAACGGTGCAGTGCATGTGTCATCTGTCATTAAAGAGCTGACTGGCGGAAGTGAAACACACACACATAGAGAGTGTCGTTAGCACGGTAGTAAAGTCGCACTGTTCAAAGGAGCCAGAGATGTTTGATCAGCATTATGAGAGGACGGCACAGGCGTCTGGGAGGCCTGCTAGAGCCGCCATATGCTCCCAGCAACGTTAAATGTCATTAGTCTCCTGCAGCAGCACAGAGAGAAGGCAGGGTGATGATTAAGCTCCACTTTTAGCTTTAATGGACTTTTTTTCAAAAAGATTATGTCATATGTTTGCATTTTTACTTGATAGCTTACAGTGGGAAACTAAATGAAAGATGGAAGATAGAGAGACAAAAGATGACAGAAGGTAATACGGGAACAAAAATGCCACCCACACTTAATGTCTACAGCTCAGAAATAAGCTTCTTTAAACTAACTTTGGCTGTGAGCGTGACACGGGAGCAGCACTGAATTGATGTTAGAAGCAGAGTGTGGTTCGGGCTAAAGGCTGGAGTTAAGGTTAGGGTCAGCTGTATATCGGAAGGGGTCAGATTGCCTCGGGGTCCGTTTTAGGTTCACCCAAAGAGTCAAAGGTCAAAAACTGACAATGTTTTACCTGTCAATCACAATGACTTGATGAGAGAGTTACAGACACAGAGACATGTCAGGGTCAGAGATTTGGATGTGTGTGGTGGCGAGGGGTCATTCGACTGGTCACTTAGTTGGTAAGCAGGCGTAAAATCTATTACTGGGCTCAATGACTTCTCGCATATTTAGTGACCATCGTTACTATCGGTCCATTCTAGCCCTACTTTACTGCTTTAAATCAGTATTTAAATCTAAAAAGTATCTTAAAATATTTTCTTCAGTTTTATAGTTATATTCCCCAAACGTACCTTTAAACAAAACCTGCTATATAAGTAAATCCTGAGAATATCCTCCGTTATTTGGAACAGCCAATTCCCCATCTAAATTGTGAAAAATGTACTTTTCAGTTCAAGAATGTCGTGTTAGTGTCTTATTGAAAATATGTATAAGAGCTGGCAAGTTACCGAATAGCCTCAAAATCCCACACATGCATCCAAGAATGAAGAAATCCTCAATTTCTCTCTCAAAACCACCTCCTTTTCCTTTGAGTGCCATTGACCTTTGGCATTTCATCATCGATGCCGGTCCCCTGCAGCCAAACAGGCAGTCAGGGCTTGCAGCCAGTGACAGCTTGACAGTCTGTCTAAACTCTGGATGGAGGTTGTGTTTTCACAGCCCAGGACAGACACCATCAGCTAAAGCAGCTCAATTACCAAGACTATACCTGCCATCAATGAGTGGAGTGTATACGCGCTGGTGTGTCAGGTAGCTCATTTGTGTGTGGGTACAGTTTGGTGTGTCTTTAGACACACACATGCATGCTAACCTCAAATCAACAGTGGCAGGCAAGCTTTCCTGTGTGTAAGGAAATGGGATTGACATGAAAAGGAAAATGGGCTGTTATTTGATTTATCCCTCTGTGCAGCCATGCGCACACCCACACTCTCACACACACTTAACCCCCTCAAATCAGTCTCATGTTGTGTGGTGGTTTTGAGAGCAAACAAAAGAAGTCAGAATAAGGAGTACAGACAACCACCGTGTCTAAAGCACACACCTAGGGCAGGAGTGGAGTTACACAAATCCAGCAGCAACATGGACGGAGGAATTTGGACTGAGAGGGAGGCGCTCCCTCTCTGTCTCGCTCACTCTGCTGAAAACACACCTTGCTTCTGATGGCTTTCACAAATTGCGGTTTAAAGGCCAAGTGCACTATCCTCTGCCCTCCTTTTCTTTCTATCACCCCCCCCTTTCCTCCTCTTGCTCTATTTTCCCCCTTTTCCATACCTCTCAAACTTCCCCACAAAAACCCACATCATGAGGTCCTTTCTCGTGGCAGGCTTTGTTCGATAGAGTACTCACACACACACACACACACACACACACACACACAAAGAGCCACACACTCACATAACAACATAGCACACCCCAGGGGAAGGGGGACAGGGCCTAAATGTTTAATGTTGTGGTTTCAGGGGGACTCAGTGACTGCAGCCAAAGGCAGAAACAGATGTGCCTCTCTCAGATTCAATTAGTCTCTTTCTTTTCAAATACGCTGGAGAGGAAAGACACAGAAAATGACAAGCAAAGTCTACAAGAGTACACTTCCACCAGCTTAGTCCAACATTGCCAGCAGCAGGTTACCACAACATTTTCCACTCAAGTGCTAAAACAATTAGCTGATTGAATAATAAGTTGATCAACACTAAATTAATTGACAAAGAGTTTGAAAATCAGGTAAGAATGGCAAACATTAATTGGCTCACACTTCTCAAATGTGAGTATTTGGTTTTATGTAAGTGTAAACTGGATAAATTTGAGATTTTGGAGTCTGGGAAATTCAAATGGCATTCTTTGCTATTTTCTATACTTTTATTGGCCAAACAATTAATTAATCGTAAAAAATAATAACTGATTAATTGATTACGAAAATAATCATTAGCTGCAGCCCCAGTTGCCTCTCACTAAGCAGCATGAGGTTATTCTATCTCAGGATCATACAACTTAGTTCTGCTGCATCTGGCAGTGGTGGCTTGTATTCATTAAGTGCCTCTCTTCAGTTTCACATTGTTTTAATCAGCACTTGTATGTGTGTGTCTGCATCTATGTATGTGTGCGGCTTTCATTGGTATGTGTCCCCTAACCGCAGCCATTAAATGCCGGCTTTATTTGAAACTCTTGAGAGCCAATTAAAAGTGTGTGTTCATCACAAAACCCATGAAAACAAATAAAAATCACATATAGATGAGATCTGCTGCTGCTTACAATTAGAAGCTGTTCCTACGCAGGCTGCTGGGAAATGCTGTTTAGTGAAATGTGATTGGAGTGATGTGAAATTTCACAATGGCACTGGAATGCAGCGTGGGGTCCCTGTCTCGCAGCATACACACACATATGAACAAACACACACACATACATACATGCACAATGAACTCGCAAACACACACATTAACGCATGTTGTGTTTATGAATTTAGTCTGAACCGGGTCATGTGTGAAACGAAAAGAAAGGAAAAGCATGGTGATATCAGAAAGTCATTGCAATGGTGTGTGTTTGTGTGTGTGTATTAAATGTGAGAAGTCTGAGTTTGATGAAGATTACTGGAGACCTTGAAATCAGTCCCATCTGTGGCATTCTTTGAAGCTCTTTATTTCCTCTCTCTCTCTCTCTCTCTCTCTCTCTCTCTCTCTCTCTCTCTCTCTCTCTCTCTCTCAATTCAATTCAGTTTGCTTTATTGGCATGAATGTAACAACAATAATATTGCCTATAGCGTCAGGTAATAATGATATTAAAACATTAATAAGAAAAATAATAAGAAAAACGCTAATAATAAAACAAAAAAAGCAAAAAATCAGGAAAATAGCAAAAAACTTAAATACACATGTGAAACTGTGGAAGTGTGTGTTCAGGTTTAGTGTGCCAAAGCATCACATAATATTAAGAATATATAATATTCTCTCTCTCTCTCTACAGATCTGATTGTGGGGGCGTTTGGCTCCAGCGAGGTGTCGGTGTACAGGTAAAAATGTTCATGGTGTTCTGTCTCATTTTGAAATGCTTCTTCTTGTATTTCACGTTTGTGCTTTAAGTCATCATATGTCAAGATGCGTAATGTACAATATGTGTGTGTGCGTGTGTTTGTGTGTAGGTCTCGAGCTGTAGTGTCGGTGGAAGCTGCAATGATCTTGACTCCCAGAATCCTGAACCCTGATGACCGACAGTGTCAGCTGCCTCAAAAAAATACTTTGGTTACCTGGTAAGAAGAGCCTGCTAAGACTGTCTCTTCATTCTTTATATCACACATTTCCAGTGGTTGACTTTTATATATAAATCTCTCTGTGGGCTGGTTCCTCCTTACTTGTGTACATTTACAGGTAGAAATCAAAACCAGTATGTTCCCCAGATGTTTGTTTTTCCAGAAGCAAGGTACAAGAGGGCTTGACATTGTCAAAACTGATTACTGTTGGTGAATTCAAGTCAATTTTATAGGATCTGGAAAATGTTACTTTATTATTTATCCCATTTTATAGATTTGAGTTTTGGAAACTCATACCTATTCATGCATCTTGCTCATGTCTATATGCTTTTGTAGCGTGTGACAGTTGCCTTAGCCCGTTCATGCTAATTGGTTTTGATATTTATTGTTGTTGCAATGTTTTAATGCTGCCTTCTTCACAGGTCTCTCTTGAAAAATATATTTTAATCTTAACAAGACTATTGCGATTTTAAAAAGAATTAAATAACCAATGAATAAAAAACTTAAAATACTTATGAGGATACTTGATATAAAACATTAACACCACTGACAATTAAACAAAAACACTCCAGATACTCAGTTATAATTCATTTGGAGTTTGGATTTTGGAGACAGACTTTGTTAGCGTGTGTGTACAGGTGAATTAAAGCTAAAGGGATCAAAGTACACTGAACCCAGATCTGAAACAGAAATCTCACTGCTTATACTGTATTATGAAATGGTATGCAGTATAAAGTATACACATTCACAAGTCACACACACACTGACAGATGTGACAAATATTTCACCCCTGTGCTCTAGACGTCTGCCATCAGCCAAGGTCTGTTTGTCTGTGTGTCTAATGCAATAATTTAGAAGCGCACTGAAAAGGCATGCTCATATAACCTGGAAAGTCAGATTTATGGGTCTCTGCAATTAATTTGATACTGCATAATTCTATTTTGATTATGTTATGTTTCCTGTGGGTAGAAGGCTGACTTTGAACAGTCTTGGGGTGAGTTTAGTCGAGGGGAACGGGCCTTAAGGCTCCCGCTGCTTCGCCACAGTCAATTGTTGGTTCTAACTTATTGGGGTTTGAACCGATGTAGGAGTATTTGAAAGGGAGGCTCGGCTAGTTGCCATCATGGTGTCTGTGTGTGCGTAGTGGTGTGTGAGTGTTGGCAGTGAGTGAAAAGGGAACAGAGTTTGGATCGGATTGACAGAGACCACTAAACTGTAGAATTCTGTCAAAACAAAACTCGGTTTCTTTAAATAAACTGCCGTAAAGTTTTGGTTGGAGGTATGGAATCAGATAGGACATGGGACACACACACACACACACACAAACACACACAGAGAGAGTCAAACAGCAGCTCGTAGAATTACCGGATGTCTGAGGCTCTTGTGTTTCAGACGGGTGAAGATTTTTGGACATTTTAGTTGTTTCACTGCGGTGAGAGCTGGAGAGCTGCATGATGGGAGGTAGGCCCAGTTTGTGTCTCTTACGTATTACCCTTACATTTGAGTCACAGGGTTAAGTATCTGATTTCAGACACTAACAACACTAACCACTGTTCTGAAGGTATTTCCAGAATCCTCAAAAACACTTCTAACATCTGGATGAAAAAATAGTCTGTCCACTGCACAACAAAGTATTTTTGGGTGTTTTGAGTCTTTATTATTGTTGTTCTTCTTTTTCCCAATCCAAGCACAGACAGTAGACAGCAATTACATTTCTCCTTGGTCAATTTGTATAGCATGAACCAAAATCTAAAATTGTATTTAGTTATATAGATATATATCAATGTATCTCCAATATTTAATATTTTCATACAAACTAACATGTTACATTTTTGCTTGTGTTTTACAAGGACATTTGTCATTTCCGGACAAATAAATTAAGAAATACAGTCGCAACTTGAGATATTAGTGAATTCTGGAAATACCTTCACAATGGCATTAAGTGGCAATAATCAATATTCTTATATTAACAATTGATCACATGACTGCATGTATGTAAAACAGGTTGCTCATAGTGATGAACCAACAGAAAATTATCACATGAAAATATAGGACTTACATTCATCAGGTCGACAGAAACACAACTTCAAATGAATGCTGGTGTTGCTCCTTATCTGTTGGATGTGTAAATAGTCATCTGATTGCTAACATGTTCGCGAAATCAACCCATGAGGTGATAATATGTAACCATATGTATACCATGTTGTTTCTATTGCCCCCCAAAAAGTCAGGTATTGCAAGCTTAAGGGACCTGCTTAGTTCAGTGAAGTGAATATAATGATGACACATGAGAGGCACAAACTGGGGCTAAATGGGAGGATGAAGGAGTGGTAGGAAAGGAGGGACTGCCACTTAATGACCAGTCTTAAATTAAATGTTCTCACTCATTAAACTGACCCGAAGTTGTGGGGGAAGGGATTTATGTGTGCTTGTTTGCAGGGAGGGCTGGCTAGCAGTGTGTAGGGTGGTGAAGCACAGATGCATTTTGGGGAAAATTACATACAGTGATGACTAACCAAGCACCAGAGCTTTTGTCAGTAAAATTGGGGTCATTTCCACGTTACATACACTTAAGTTTGACACGCAGTGCTTATTGGAGTCACACTTGAGCACACCCAACCAAAAACACACACATGCTTACACACAACACATACTAAATCTGCATGAAACCACCTGGAGAGGTCAAGATGACTTAGGGAAGCAATTTTAAAATACAAACCTGCATTTTATCACACACACACACATAAACTCACATCTGCATCGAACACATTTAGAACACAGGAAAACTAGCTCATCATTATTGTGTCATCTAATGGGGATACTAATTATTAACAAACAGCCAAGCATCCACAACATCTGCTTTTTGGATGTTAAGGTTTGTGACCTGAAACCAAACAAACAATAATCCCATGAAGTCATTCTCCTCATGCCTCATTTTGCTGAGTCTTCAGTGCAGAATCAGGAGCGTTACGTCTGTAAGCATCCTCAGATTAGTGGATACTAACAGTACACGGCTCCCTGTGTGGGAGTCACTTTCCTGTTCTTGATTAAAGAGGCGATAACACACACACACACACACACACACACACACACACATACACACATATATAAATAGAGGAAACTCAAAAGTGTTTCCCACTCTCCCATGTCTGTGCCTAATTGAGGGGGTCACATTGCCCTAAGCGGTATTTCCCACTGCTCCTGGAATACAGGAAGGAATAAGTGCCTTGCTTATGGGCAGTTTATTTAGTTATACAGTTAGTTTTTTTATGATTATTTTAAAGAGTGTGGTTGAAACATCTGCAATAAATGAATTTCATTGGAGCTTAGTGTGCACCGCAGTCATTATTTCTTTATAATATGTCACTGCTATGAAAAGCACCTAATTTTTATGCAGATTATGGATTCAAATATGACCAACCTGCATTAGCTTACAAGACACCACATTAATATAAACCACATCCAGAATGCTGTGCATACATTTTTTAAATGATGCTACAAAAAAAAAACCGTATTATGCCTATTGGATCAGTTTAGTTACGTTTATTTATTTATTTCAGTCATTTATATACACTAACAAGACACTGGCCATGCAGTTAACTAATGATATGCCATCCTATCTAGTCAAATAAAACAAAATGAAACATAATATTCCGAACCCTGAGCTTATTATGCCTACTCTTTATCCTTATCAAATCCTTACCCTTTCTCTGCCCAGTGGTGAAACAAAACAATCAAAAGAAAGAACTAAATACAATTAAAAACCATAACAGCCAAAGACATTGCCAAATAAACTAAACAATAACAGTCATTTAGCAGTGTTACTCACATCATTTATATCCTTCAAATGTGATATTTTTTAACATTTTCTTGAATTTAGATATTTTACTACATTCCTTTAGTTCATTATTACAACTGTTCCACAATTTGACCCCTTTAACTGTCACACACCTATTTTTCACATTTGTCAGACACATCAACCTTTGGATACAGTCTGTACGAGTTCTATCTTTTGCTCTGAACATAATTTGTAGAGGTTTACAGTATACTAGGTCCATACATTTGAAGGCATATGTATTTATAAATAATGGATTGATTGATCGAGTCATTATAATTGGCCTTATTGATATTCCACACAGTATGTAATGTATAGAACTATGAGTGAGCAGTATAAAGTAAATAATGAGGTGGTGTTGGCTAAGATGTCCTTAGTTCTATTAAGTATTGCAATAAATTTAGACAGTTTTGATTTGATTTTGATTTATGTGAGGTTTCCAACAGTTTGGGGTCTATTTTCATGCCCAAGAATCCACATATTTATGCTTTTCTCTGGATTTTGTTTTAGCTGGGCAATTTATGTCATAGAGTTCTGTTAATGTAACCAGAAATGCATCGTTGGCTTTGTCTGGTTCATCAGCATAAACCTCTTTCCAATCTTGTTTCAGTAGATCTTCCTTAAATGCATTAATAGCTTCCTATGTTCTGGGTCTTACCAGTTTGCAGGTGTAATAATCAACTTTTTATCCACATGACAAACTGTTTCAAGAATAGCAAAGTGACAGTTAGAGCAGCCACACTTAAACTTGCATGGCTTACTATTCTTAAGAGTGTTTTATGGGAGACTCATTCTTGATAAAGAATGTTATGTATCGCGAATATTTTGGCACCATGCGTTCCTCTCACTTTTTCAGTTCAAATCTAGGATGTCTTAATAATGTGTTGATCATGTGCAACATGCTAACAGTTATCACAATCGCCTCTCTGTCTTTCTCTATTGTCTGTCTCTTTATCTTCTTCTTCTTCTTCTGTTTCTTTTTCTTCTTGTTCTTCTTGTTCTTCTTCTTCTTCTTCTTCTTCTTCTTCTTCTCTTCCTCCAGTCTGAAGGTGGACGTGTGTGCAGCAGTGAGCGGTGTGGGGATCCCCAGATCTGTAGGTAAGCAGCTGTGCACAGTGTGGTGGAATGAGAGAGGGAGGCAGAAGGGAAAACCAAAGAGGGTGGGTTAGTAGTCAGAGCCAGTTCCATTGTACATTTCATTAGAGTTTCCTGCTGTGAAACCGCAGCTCTGTCAAACCAATCAAAGTGGAGAACAATCGCAAGAGCGAAGGTGGAAACCAGAATTGGGTAGTGAAGGTGCAAAGCACATTGTTTCCACTGTCTAATGATGCTCTGGAGAGTATAATGCCTACAAATGGTTCCTTACTTCATCACTAATGAAAAATGCAGAAACACTCATAAGGCGACTAGACCATGTGGATTCAACAGTTGATGAGTGTCTAATTGGCTGGATTGCCTTATTCACTCTCAATGTCACGCTCCTTCTCATTTCTCCATCCATCTCCACCTCTGCATCATTACCTTCTGTCCAGACCTGAGAGCGGAGCTGCAGCTGGATTGGTTGAAAGGCACCAGAGGTGGAGTTAAGAGAGTTTTGTTCCTGGACACCCAGCAGCATCAACTCACAGGGCTCCTGACACTGGGTCACAACCGCCCACGTGCATGCCTGAGCTACACCATTTTCCTGAGAGTGAGCAAATCACACACAAACACAAATGTTTGAGCTTTGCATAATATTGTGTATCTTACAGAGGAAGCAGCTGTCCATCTGTTCAGTTTCTATTTAATAAAATTAAATCAAAGTTGAGTAACTGCACATTTACCACTTCTTTCTGTTGCTCTCTCAGGAGGAAGATGAGTTCAGGGACAAATTGACCCCGATCTCACTGGCTCTGAACTACAGCTTGGCTTCACCCTCTGGTGGCCAAAACCTCCCACCTGTCCTCAACCACTACAGCAGCACCTTCCTTCAAGAGCACGTGAGTATCATATAATATAATAAGCATAATATTGTAAATCTAACATCCCTCCTTTAATGCTGTTCCTGAGGTTTTGTCCATTTTTTCCCTGTTAAAGAAATATTTTGGGGAGTGTTTCCTTATCTGAATTGAGTGTCTAAGGATAGAGGGTGTCGTATGCTTGGCAGACATTTGTGATTTATGATATTGGGCTATATTAATAAAACTGACTTGACCAAACTCACTCTTTACACACACTGCCAAATTTGAGACCCAAATCTAAACTGATGTTATACTGTTACCCATTCTTCAATCAAAGTGTTACCTTGGACACAGAAAGGCTTTATCACAAAAATCATCTTCCCTACTTGTTAATATCAAGCTCAACTTTGCCTTTTCACAGGATAGATCAGATGAACATGGTTGGTGAACTCAGACCTTCTTTCCAAGTGAAACTTTACAGATCAAACAGTTATAATGTAAAACGTAACATATGTAAATCCCCCGCACAACTGTATAATTGAGTTGTCAGTCAAACGTAGACAATGCAAAAGATAAAGAAATGAAGAAAGAGCTTGCTGCACACCAAAAAGTCATCTCTGGACCAACTTTAAACTATTTATTTGCTGAAGAAGCAAGCCTGAGGAAGAATATGTGAAATATGTGAAACACACTTCTTGTTCTTCCACTTCCTCTTCCAACACAAGAAAGTGTTAAAATAAATACCAAAAGGTTTTACATTTTCCCAGAGCTTACTTTTTTATGTGCAGCCATCCATTTCTTATTTGTTTATTCCCATACTGAATCATCATCATACAAGCTCATGTTACCTCTTTGAAGAAAACTTCAATTTATTTGAGGGTTTTAAATGAGTTTTAACTTTATTTTTCCTTTACTTACCATTAGCTTGCCCAGGCTGCACTTTCTTCTAATGTTTGACATTGCTTATCTTTTGCAACACATGGCTCCCACGGATGCAGACCATTAGAATGAGAGAACAATATTTCTTACAAAATGACATTTTGAAATAACCAAACACAACCTTAGCTCGAAGGTGAGTGCAACATAACGGCCCAACCTCAACCCAAAATGTATTATTCTGCCCGAGACCTGGATAGCGCAGCTCTAGTGTGCATGTAATGTGTCTACACCTGCATCCTGGTGTGTTCCAGTTACGCTTATTCCTATTTTTGGTTTAATGATGGATGTCCAGTGTACCTTAGTAATTTCCTGATGACAATCCCCCTCTCTGTGCCCCTCTTCCTCTCAGGCCTACATTCTCCTGGACTGCGGTGACGACAATATTTGTATCCCCGACCTCCAGCTCTCTGCCAGCATGTAAGACTGACATGGCCACGCCCTCTGACCTCAACCTGTAAACACTCAAGACTTCACGCTCCAGACACACACACATACACACACACAGCTAATCCAAAAAAAGTATAGTCTGTTATTCCTCACACAATGAGCGTTTACACTGCGCACATTATAGTTCCATTTACATGTGGTTTGTGTACGTTTTGTGAATTAGCCTACTTTCTATAGTGTTTCCAGCTGCATGATATCTCCATGGTAGCGTTATACAAACATCCTGTAACCCTCTACTGACTGACACAGACACAGACACACACACACACACACACATGCACACACTTTGTTGGGGTTATTTTTGGGGTGAGGGTTGTTGCATTCCAGGCAGCAGAGCAGATTGCACATGAACTAAGAAAGTCCAAACTTAATTTTACAACAACAAAAAAATCACAGGAAAGAAGTCCAAGATTCTTCGGCAACATCAGAAACTGCTTTATTTTCTGTGTCCTCTAAATGACGGAAATTATTTATTTTCTTTGTACACGGCTCTGTTTCTGTAACACACACACAGGGATCGCTCAGAGCTGGTGATCGGAGATGACAATCTGGTCATGTTGACCATCACTGCAGTGAACCGAGGAGAGGGAGCCTATGAGGCAGAGCTCCACGCACTGATACCACCGGAGGCCGACTATATTGGAGTGAAGCGCAGGGTGGAGGTAAATAAAACACACACTTATTACACACACTGCACACACATTTGTCTGACATCAGTTATCCCCGTTTGATGTTCAGCACCAGCAGGATGCTGAAAACTGACATATATTATAGTCGTCTCGTCATGATTGAAGCGTGTGCCAAGTGATCACACGAAGGGAGGAAGTGAGCTATTTGAGGCTGCAGTTACAGTACAACATCACATCCTGTTGTGTCTTTTGTGGCGTGTGTTTGTTTGGCGTGATTAAGGCGAAGCTATCAGCAGGGTACGCTTTGCTGGCAACGGCCCAAAAGCCCCTATTTTGATTTACAAGCTGCATTAGTGACCACGGAAATGGATAGGGTCAACTGCTGGGTGCGTGTGTGCGTTTATGTCTGTGCGTGCGTGTTTTCCCACGTGTGTGCGCTAATGAGTGTGTAATGGGGCTGTTTGATTGATGAGGTTGTTACTGTCAGAGCATTCATCACTCTTCCTCCCCTTCCCTCCCGCCTTTTCTTTCTCACTCCCTCACTCCCTCCCCCCCTCGATCGTGTTATACTTCCCTCCGTTGTTCTATTCTTTCCCCTCTTCACTCTCAATGCTCCTTATTTGTCACTTTCATCCACTTTTGCCTCATCATCTCACTCACTGTAATTGTGTTTTTCTCTCTTTTTCCTCTCCTCTCTAGTCCCTTTCTCAGCTAAACTGCGAGTACAAGATGGTCAATGAGTCCAGAATGGTGGTGTGTGACCTCGGGAACCCAATGGTGGCTGGGACAGAGGTGAGTTGTTACACACAAAAGCACAAACACACACGCACACGTACACTTTTCACTAAAAAATCCCTTTTAAACGTCCATGCTAAGAAGCTATGGCTGTTACTCCTCAGGTCAAATTCACATTGATTGATGGTTTCCAATGATTACTGATCATCACCTTGACCCTCATTCGACACACTTTGACTCCCCTGACTATGCTTCACACTCAATGTGTGTATGGGTGTGGGTGTGCACAAGTGTAAGTGTGTATGTAGTGTGTGTACTAATAATCCATGTAGTTCTTGAATGGCTGACACATGCAGGAAGCCATGGCTTTGTAAAGTAAAAAGTGGTCCCTTCCTACATGAAATTCTACCACACAAGCGTACACATGTGCCACAAAGTATGTCACACATGCTTCAGTGTTTGTGTGTGTGTGTGTGTGTGATTAAGTGTGTGTATTACTGTGAATGTAGGGTTTTTCTAAAGGTGTCAAGGCCGGCACAGAGGTGCGTTTGAGCTCTGAAGGTGACACACGGCATACTGATAAATCAATTATGTGGTCATGTTTCACTGTTGGGGGAGGAGAGCCAAACAAGGCATTTGAAAGTGACAAGGCATGTGCATGTATGAGTGTGTGTGTGTGTGTGTGTGTGTGTGTGTGTGTGTGCGCGCGCGCTCCCCCGCTGTCCAGATGTTTCCCATATTTAACTCTCCCCTTGCCCCGCTGGACGCTAAGGAATACGTGAGCTTATGCAGAACATACCTCCATATACCCCATATGGACTCTGGTTATATTGTGCAACTAAATAGTTCTCGTCACTGGAGTTCATCCCTGGCGCCACATGACACAGCTGCAGTGCCTCACTGAGCAGGGTGATCGGTGCAGAAGGTACATGCCTGAAGGAAAAGCTGGTTTTAGCTTCACGTTTTGTGCCTGCCTTCACCGCTTACCTTTTTCTTTCTCGTTTTGTCTTCATTTTTATTTAATGAGCTGTGGTGGCATGAAGCAGAATTCAGCATATTTTGCCAAAATGTTGGTAGCAACTTACTTTAAGATAGGGCTGAGAAATAATTAGCTTTCAGTGTGATCCTATTGTGATGATATGATCATATTATGTTACTGTTTCACAAAATACTAGTGTTAAAGTGATTGATTCCAAGCAAAATATAATTGAAAACATTCAGCATCAATGACAAGAGTAATGCCAAACTACAAATGTATTAATGGACACATCTTCATCAGTTGTATTTAGATATTTGAAAAATAGGCTTTAAACCCTATAGGTTTTAAAAAGTTTGTATTTCAATCCCTGTTTAAGAATAGCTGCAGTGCTCAGTTGAATTCCTATTCAGTCCAATGGAGGCAAACTTGCATGGCCGACAAAAAGGACTATAATGCCTTCAGAAACATTTCAAACCACTGCATCACCATAAACCACTTCTCTCAACGCTGTTCCAAAGAATCATTGTTTTGCCTAAATGTGGTTAAATACGCTGCTTGTGGCAAAGCTTTGTAGCTTCAAGGAGGGCAGTCACACAACACAGAAGCAGTGCATTTAGCCATACTGTGGCAAAATGAAAAATAATTTGGAATACGCTGAGCATACAGACAGACAGCGGCAAATCTGCAAGCTTGCTTTAGGAAAGCTTCTGTGGATGTTTAGATGATTTTTCTCCATCGTGAAAATGTACAATCCATTGTAACCAACATTAATTCAAGATGGTCTCTCTAAAGTATGAAACTACAAACCTTTTACAGCCACATTTCAAGACAGATTTTTAAGGTTTTAAGAAACACAGTTGTGCCAGTCCTCCGTCTGTGACAGAGATGGGACATCGTAGCTGACAGTGACGTCTTCTCTCTGAACGACTCACACTAATTTGGTGTCTGTCTCTTTGGATCTTTCCGGCCTGCCTCTTCTCCACCAGTCTCTCTCTAATGTGTCCCATAAAGAAAGACTTTGTAGTCCCGCATCCACCCCCCACCCCCCTAACAGCAGGCCTGCCTCGTGAAGTGTTAGTTCGAGTCTGCATGCTGTCATTTCCCTCTCTGGACCATGTGTTTGACCTGTTGCTCAGTAGATCTCTCTCACACACACACACACACACACGTTCAGATGTCATACAGTGGCAAGCACGCACACACACACTGCTCGTCGTACAGTTGATGATGAGCTAAATCCTCCACGTGTTTTGAGTTAGCCTGGAGGACAGGGGATTTAAACTGGGGAGAGACAAGAACCTTAACCATAGCTTTTAAGTGTGTGTCTGTGTGTGCAGTCTGTATCCGATTTTAGATTTCTGCTGTTGCACACGAACACACACAGAGACCTGAACTTCTGCCTACATGTAACAACAGAAGAGGATGTAGTTAACAGGGATTTTACTGTCTATTAGTGGACACATTAACCATGGTTTTGGCCTTTGATGTACAGATGCGTCTTATTTATGTCTTTTAACTGTCCTCCTCCTTCTCTTGTGACATGTTTTTTATACAACCTCTCTTTTTTGTGTGTTTTCTCCACACTTGTGCCCAGCTGTCTGTTGGTTTGAGGTTTTCTGTCCAAAGGCTGGAAGATGCCGGATCCAAGATCAGCTTTGAGCTACAGATCCACAGGTGACACACCCACCAACTCTCACGCATACACACCCCCGCGTCACACACACACACACACACACACACAAACACACACACAAAGAGCTGTTTGTCTTTCTTCTGAGCCATGTAAATATGTTCTGTGTCTGTCCTGATCCCATTGCTGTCTGTGGTTTTGATGAAACTAACCGCAGGGACAGAAGAAGACAGATGGCACAGAGGAACTCCAGAGAGGAGAGAAGCTCTACACAACATGTTCACTGTTTGCTTCATTGTGTTGATTTCAATACATCGCATCACTAGACAACAACGGTTAAATCCTAGCCAAACCCGCTGCCAGAGAAAAACCCCGACTGGAGTCAGCTGAACTTAAAAACACAATTTATCATGAGCTTTTCTGAGCCATTACTTTTACTCATACTTTAACATAGCCTCCTGTGAAATGTTTGCAAATAGATACAAAATGTAGAGCGTAGTCACTGCGTAAATGTGTATTTTATTTCATGCCTTAGGTTGTATTTAAACTTCCTGTGAATCTCTTCACAGCTCCAACAAAGACAACCCCGACAGCAACCCAGTCAGTTTGAATGTTTCCATTGCTGCCAAAGCTCAACTCGACTTACGCGGGTGAGTCAAGCATCTTTGCGTGTGAAAGCGTGGCTTCGTCTCTGAGGAACAGTGACCAAATTATTTATTGCCGGGTCTGCTTCAGAAAGATGCACTTGATCTGGTTTCAGCCTAAACCTTTTGTATTTGCAGGATATTACTGCCCTTTTTGTAATGTTTAAATTTGCAGAGCCTGTTTATTTACAGATGGCAAACAGCATGAAAACACATTTCTAGAAATAAATTTGAACTAATCATGTGCACATGGGATACTTGTGAGCCTCTGACATGGTCATGGATGCCCGTATGCCCACTGTTACACACACACAAACACACACTTCAAAGCTTGGAGTCTACATGGCGTTGTTTGTGTGTGGTCAGTCATGCATCCAAACAGAGCGGAACCTGGAATGAGAGAGATGAGGACCTTATGAGTTCCTGTGTTTGTACTGTGAAACTGTCCTGCCTCAGCTGAGTCCATCTATCATTTCAAAATTTGAATTCTAAATCACAGTTGTTATAATACATTAAGGTGGTATTTGCTGGCCTTATTTTGCAGTGCTGGCAAGTATTGATAGAATGCTCTATATAGAGTGTATATGAATATTTTAAAAGCTCAAAATGTTTGATTCATATATTTTTAAAGGTTCTTATACTTAGTGGCCACTTTATTAGGTACACCTCTACAATCTAATGCAATCCAAGGTTTTGTTGACACTGTCGTAAAGCTGTTAGTTCACTGATACTGTATGTTTATGCACTGAGGTGAGAGTTGGTGGCCGTGTTGTACTGGACTGCATTATATTCCAGTGTGTTTTTAATATTCTGAAACCTTCGTATGTAAATGTGAAGGACAGAAAATTAGAAACACCTCTCAGTTTAATGCAGTCCAGTACAACTCCACCTTTAACTATGACCTCAGTAATTCAATTTATGGCAGATCTGTTGTATTATATTGCAATAGATTGTAGAGGTGTACACTACCGTTCAAAAGTTTGGGGTCACATTGAAATGTCCTTATTTTTGAAGGAAAAGCACTGTACTTTTCAATGAAGATGACTTTAAACTAGTCTTAACTTTAAAGAAATAC
>JAVQJL010063602.1:0-27967 GCA_036024295.1 Nannoperca obscura | reverse complement strand
ACACACACACACACACACACACACACACACACACACACACACACACACACACACACACACACACACACACACACACACACAGTTCAACAGAACAAATTACATAAAGGCAACAGGTCGTTACACACCATTACCTAACTGTTTTGGCTTTGTCCATAATGAAAATAACGGAGAATATTAAGAGTAAAAATTGATACAGACAGCAGATTAAATTAGTCCATTAGCCAAACATTTAATTCTCTCTAGGTTGAAAGGAGCTATTTTAATACAAATTAATAAGACATCTCCTCTGAATTTATCCACAGAGAGATTGGTGAATGTATGTGTTGAAGTGGAAAGCAGCAGCAGCACAAATGGAGACAATGCGCATTCATTATTTTTTCATGGGACACATGAAGAAACAGGCAGAATTAATCAGCGCTGATGCAGCCACCACTTCCATCTCTGACACAATGACAGAACAAGATGACAGTTAATGAGATGTCAGCCATTCAGACAAATGTCACTTTCATCAGTCTGAACATAGAAAAGAAAAGAAAATGGATGTTTGTTTGTAGAGGAGTGCGTGATGGAGGGAGAGAGTGAGACACACACACAAGAGCTGGTAACATTCAACATGTAACATGTATTACTCTGATGGACATTTGCATAATAATTAAGCATTCATATTACAGCTTTTTATTACAGATTGAATATAACACACATACACACACACATACACACACTCTAGAAAGACAAGGGACTCACAGGGTCTCTGAAACAGGGTATCCCAAACTTTATTTTATTGGTTTTATCAGAAGTACCATGGAGAGCAGTCACAGTTAGTGGCAACACACATACAAAACTTTCCTCCTATCAGTTGGTGTTCAACAAAAATGAATAAAAAACTAAAGGAAATGAACACACACACACACAGAGGACAGCGGCAAACAAAAACATGAACCAAAACATAGACAGAAAAAAATGATCTTCATTACATTATGACTGTTGCGGTTATCATCCCATTTTAAAAAACACACCAAATCAAATGGACGAACAATGACATTTCCGACTACACCCTGTTAGAGCGAAGAGGAGGACAGAGACAGGCAGAAAGGATGGAGGGGAAAAGTGCAGAGGTGGAATAGGAAGGATTAAGGAGAGAAAGATGAAAAGGGAGGGATTTAGCAAACAGGAAAAATAACGGTCCTGAATCAGACAGATGGTGACTCAAGTACAGACAAATGATCCTTTGAGATACTCAGACAGTTGGGGACAAAGGCAGCTATATTGTACTTAACTATAGATGGAGAAGAAGACAGATGAGTACAAGAAGCAGGTATGGAGATACAGTTGAGTCAGCGGGATACACAGCTAGACAGACGGACAGATAGACAAACAGACAAAAGTGACGCTGTCTGAGTCAGAATCAACAGTGCACAGCTTGACAAAAGCCCGTCTGAAACGCCCCTCCAATAGAAAAATAAAAGACGTCAGGGAGAGGAGATGGAATAAAAAAAAAAAAAAAAGAGACAGATGAAATAAACCAGCCAGAGAAGAAGAGGTAGGATGGGTAAGAAGAAAGGGGGAGGCAGCGATAAAGAAACAAGCTTTAAGCAAACTACTCCAAAAAGGCAATATATGTCATTCTTGAGTGTAGTGAGTGTTTTTGTTTCCTTTAAATAAATATGTAGAATTAATTCTCTACGGTTAGCGCGATGGCCATATAGTCCACCTCACCTATAACACTGTACAGTATATACACAATAATATTATTATTTCTTTAATGACAAAATAACCTTTAGATGTACATACAGTATTCCTCGTCATCTCAGAGAATACAGCCACGGTATTAGAAGTAGCAAGCAGTGTCTTTTTTTTTTTTTTTTTTTTACAAATAACCCATGCAACTCCTGTATAGATTATTTATTTAAGATACATAACTCCTTTAAGATCTCATCTCGCATTCAATAACAGCAGATATTGCCTTTTTAACAAAATAACCCTTAATTAATTCATCAGTAATGTGCAAGTTACTTCAAAACAAAAGACGTCAGCGCCTTCGTTTAAATTAAAAACATATTTTTTTAAGCTCTACATACATGAAAAAGAAAAGTAACTGAACCGAATAAAAGATGAACAGAAAACCTGAATCTGTACAACATTCAAACAATTTTTTTGTCAACACCAGGGTAATGGAATACGATTCTCTATAACTATATACAGACATGTTATCATTCATGCAAAGTGTCAACAAGTAGCACATTGACATTCCAAAATATGGAAAACATGGCATATGGAGACGGAGGGCAAAAAGGGGGTTTGGGAAGAAGGGAAGAGAAGACAGAACAAAAGGATTGCTGCCGGTTTTGGTTGCTTTGGCAGCAGAGAGACAGAGAAAGACAATCAGTCAAAGGGGGGAAAGAGAGACAGAGGGACAGATCGACACCATAACAATACACATGCTGGGCAGGAGAAGTCCATTTCAATCTCACTGACCCAGAAATCAATGTATGGCTGTAACTTCATATTGTTTTTATTTATGTTTATCTTCTTCCTCCTCATCCTCCTTCTCCTCCTTCCTCTCTGCATCACCATCCTTTTACATCGTGCTTGTTAAATGTTACTTTAAGGGTAGAGAATAGCTCTGGTAATGTTTTTTTCCAACAGTACATTAATCGCCGTAGCAACGTCTCAGCTTGTACCAGCCGGGGTTTTTGTCCTTCCCTCCTTTCCTTTGTTTGTCTGTCTGTCTGTTTGGTGTTGCATTCATTTATTCCTCAGTCTGTCAGACAGACAGTCAGTTAAAGAAGTGAACGAGGCAATGGAAAACGCATCATCAATCTTTACATCAGAAGCGACATCGTTAATGGTTCACAACTGATTCAACGCAATTGTATTTTTTTCTACATCAGGTACAACATTATTTTTGTGTACAGCAGAGTCAAAAAAACAAAATCTGTTGTTGTTGTTTACACCAGAAGCAACTTTGTTAGTGTTTTCAACGAAACAACACAGTAGCCGTTTCACGAAAGCGACAAGAACCAATGCAATGCTTTTCCTTCATTTACATCCTTGCCCACTTCTTAAAACCTCACCACTGAAGAATAAAAAAACTACTGTAGTCTACAGCTCATTTTTCTACTCCTTGCTTGCTCTTAGTGTTGTATTTACAGTGGAGGCCTGGCTAACCTTTGACCCTTCAAACCTCAAGAGTCTAAACCAAGGAGGGAAGCTAAACTCAAGTGCTTTGGAGTTCTTTGTCTGAAGAAGTTGCTTTAGAGGAGAAAGAACTTGGTTGGGTACAATCATGGCAGGTAAAGCGGGCAAACTAGCTAGTTGCCGCTAACAATGTCAGCCGTGTTTAGCTTCCCTCCTGGGTCCAAACCCTGTGGGGCTTTGAACAGCTGTCGTTAATCTGCTTTTAGCTTCACGTCAGACTAGCTTTAAAGTCAAGGTACATACACTGAGAGAGGTGGTGCAACAAAGCCGGTGTAGCAAAAGAACTTACTTCCCATCAATGAAATATGTTAGCTTCTGGAAAATTTGTGCAGCAAACTAATTTGATGCAAACAACTACATTAGCTTAGAAAGCTCTTCATTCCTGCACAAGTTCACTCTGACACATTAGGCAGCAGGCACATTTTAAGTAAATCCAACATGATTTAGCAATCTGAATGGTAATTTATACCCTGTTGAAGTTGCTTAAAAGTGATTCAAACAGCTTCCACAATGTTATTTCTTTTTTTGCGTAAGCTAGCAATAACTTTTTACAGTGTATAAACCTTTAGCTCCATGCCAGTGAAGAGACAAATGCATACAAATTTAAATAGAAAGATTCTGGGTAGGTTAAAACAACATCAAGGCATTTTTTGTCTATTTTCAGAATGTTAATGAAATATGAATAATATTTGGTGTTTTAATAAAGATCCATTGGTTAGAAAACCCTTTACAGGTTGGACTGTGTGTACACAAGTTTTGGATAGAAAGATTTCCCTTTGGCAAAACAGGGGTAAACTGCCACTCCAAGGCCTTCACAAGAGAACAGCTACACTAATGGAGAGCCCCACATTGTGCAGAGTTTGGCAAATACAAGTTATAAGTAAGTAAAATCTAATTTATACTTAATTTTGGCTGACAATGGGTATTTTAATGTTAGAGTTTATAGGCTACACATGCTTTACTGTATACGTTGTTCCCAAACTGTGCAGTAAATAACAAAAGACTGCATGCTACAGAGCATTTATTAGAGTTGCTACTGGACCTCTGTGTAGCATCACGTACTAAAATATTTATTCTGTCATTGTAGAGTGGTTCTCCATTCCAAGTGCATCATTTTGTGAATCAGTAATATATGCCAGATTACAAAACCTAGATTTATATAGGTTATCCTCAAGATACTGTGGATTTGCCAAACTCTGGGCTCTGCTCAGCTCTGCTCTCTCACAGGGGTCAAAAGCTGTCTGTGACAAGATTTTTGCCTAGTTTTAAATGGATTACATTTAGCCCAGACTACTTACTTTACAGATGACATTTAAAATACTACTTAATATATTATACATCAAGTAAAAAAACACAACATCAGCAGGAAAATTCTGGCCAATTCAGATGCATATAGTAAAGTTCCATTCAACAAACTATGGCCTACATATACAGTAAGTTTTGTGAATGTTGAGATCTCTGTGGTTTTGGCTGAACGAGTAAAGTAGTTAACAGTCTGAAGTGTAAACCTCTCCGACAGTCGAGATAAGCTTGAGATAAGATTTATATTTTACACATATTGCAGGACAGGATTTGGGCCACTTTGATGTGTTTCATTAGGCCAAAATTACACATAGATAGATTTAATTCTTGTCCATTCATGACTGAATCATGAAAGAAGATTTCCAGCCAGTTAGTGTCTATTGATGTCAGTTTGTTGCTTTTGTAGCTCTTTTGACTACTCATTGGAAGTTTAGTATTTTAGTGTTGATAGTGTTCATGCTACTGAAAGCAGGCAGCCCAGCACATGACAAGGGTTTTCAAAGAAACTTGCCTGTTGCTAGAGATCATGTCTGGTAGCTAGTATCCTGAAACATCACACCTTGTGATTTCCCTCAGTTGCCTTTTTAAACCATCGCCACAGTTTTCTTGGTTGAAACTAATCCAGCCAGAACCCAGTCCTGTCATGCACACAGACTTTTGGTAAAGTTCGAGCTCAAAGTTCAGTTGGATGGCTAAAACATCGTCGTTTTAATTCAGACCAATAAAATGAAGGTACACATAACTTGATTGTAGAATCTATTTTTATCTGTATCATAAAGTGAGCTTAGTGGTTTAGTCAATTAGACTTTGAGCTTTACCAAGGCTCTCTGGTACTAGTGATGGTTCTAGATCAACATGGTTACTTATGCTGCACAACTAATGATCATCAACTGGACAAACAGTCATCGCTCCTGCAGGCTCCTTAAATAGACTAAAGCACAAGTAATAAAGAGCACAGAGCAGTAGAATCACTTTGCTTTCCAAAGAGAAAGGAAATGTCTACTCTGGCTTTATTACAGGACTTTTGACATGAAGCTGGAAGCCAGTTGACCATATAGTTATCAATAATATATAACATTCACTTGTGGATAGTGCTGTAATTATTTTATTTCATGAAAATAGAGTGATAGTGATTGGTCCAATGTACCTATTCTTTGAACTCAACTTCCATTACTGCTACTATAGGTGAAATCATAAGTAATATCTTCTCAGATAATGATTCTAAATAAAGTATATTATCTGATATTAAAATGCTTCTTTTGTCCTGTTGATATTGCATGTTAAGGTTACAAACTCCACCTTGACAGAACTACTTGGTTATCCAAGAGTGGTTATCCAAAATCACCAGTGTGACCCAGAGAGAGCCTGACTAAGCTGAACTCACTTTGTGATACAGGTCCCTGAGGGGGAGGTTCTGGGGGTGGGTTATCTACAACACACAGCCTATCGAATGGGGTGTATTTTTTGCCGATTGTATCCAAACCTTTAAGCTTGTTAAACAGAGTGTGACTGTCTGAGATTAGATGTAGCCTCTGCTCGAGGTTCCTACTGTAGTACAATTGTATTTACCGTATCAGTATTTGTTAGTAAGCCTACTTTTTCACCAACAGCAAATGCTTTTGAACTATTCCTTCATCTGATGGCTCCCATGTTAAGACTGAAAACTGGCTGCTGAAGTAAAAGTGTCAGTGGTTGATTTTACAAGGCTGGCTTGAAGGAGTGAATCAGATTACATTATGGTTCTTCATTCGAGAGCAAATACTTGTCCTTGAATAAAGAAACAATATAAAGTCAGACGTTCTCTGTTTCCTTTGAGTTAAGGCCTTCATGATCCACATGCCTGAAGGCTAGTATATTTAAGAAGCATAGTAATGAGTAATGGAGGCGGCCTGGGAAAGAACATTGCATGGATGGTTTAATTTGGAATAAGGCTGACTGCAATTTATAGGCAGTCTTTGTAATCAACTGGGAAAGACTCCAAGAAAGGTTGAAGCCTCATCTGACCGAGCACTTTTGATCTTCTGGACGCTTTTTCCAATATATGGGGAACTTGGACTGGCGATGTTTGCACTCAATGAAGCTGTGTAACTGTTATTTCATGTTGTTTTGTTCCTGTAAAGCCACACTGAAGTAAAGTCCTAACAACTGAGCAATTAGAGTATGTAGTTAAGGAATACAAATCCCTGTTAAATAGCCCCCTAAAGACCAATCTATGTGAAGAATTATAAATCAGGGGTCAGGGTTAGGGATTAGTGGTTGTTTCTTACAAAGCCCTTGAGAATTTTGATTGGTCCACTGACCAGCCAGGGGGAGGTGCTTAAGACACAGGAATAATGACCAAAGCTGTTGAGGGAACCAATGGGAAAGTGGCATCAAAGGGAGATAAACATAACAGAGTCAGTTAGGAAACAGACAGCCTATGAGGTTTCACAGAGAGCGGTACCTACGTTATTCAGTCTATTGCAATGTTACGATTGACACATGATCACGGCAATCTCATTGGTGGAAAACCAGGTAAGAGAATTTTACAATTCAAAAAAATTAATAAAACAAAAACAAACACACGTAATATTTACCTAGATATTTATGCAATGATAATAGTTTCTCTAACAGTTTTAAACGGTAGAGTGGCCATTTTGTCTTTTCAGACATGGCCTTATTAAAGGTAAAAGCACGCTAACCCCTTCTTGATTCAAATTAGACCTTAAATCGTTTACATCTACAGTATTAAGCAACAGAGAGCGGGCCCGATCAGGAGCGCATGGCGTAACCAAGACATTCAGAAGGAAAAGAGTAGAGCTGTAATGTACGTTCAGCTCTGTGTATTTACATTTCTAACCTCAGTGATGTTCAAAACACTTCGCTTCATTGAACGTGCCCTCCCCACAAAAGAGTCTCACTCAGATTTTCAAGACTTTTGAATACGAAAGCATTTTCAGTCTCACGCAGCGACGGCAAAACCAGAGGCGATTTTTTTTTTTCACAGTACTTGACCATCTTCCCACAACACACAAGCACAGAAACACAGTCACACACCAGCACGCACACAGTTTGTTGTCATTAAACAATTGTGGCAATAGATCCGGTTTCTTCTGATTGTGGTTTCAGTATCGTCTGGCCATGCATCCACACAATGATACTTTTTCTGGTCTCGTGCCTGTTACTGTAGCTGGACGCGGGAGTAGCACTGTTCCAACTGGAGGGGGATTAACGGGATGACTGTTGTTGAAGCCCACATCCTAGGATCTGTGATGGCGTGTCGCTGGCTGTTTTAACCTCACGACTTCTGTATGGTTGAACTGTCTGCGACACATTGTCTGTGTTTAATTCTTCTGTGTTTGCAACTTTGGGGGTTAGTTTTATGATTTTAAAATGAAGGTGTGTTTAAGACAACTTGATTGGTTTGGATTTATAGATTGAGACAAAACAATGTGTATTCCTCAGTTTATTCCTTAGTGTATTCCTTTAGTTTTCCTTAGTTTAGTTCTGCCGTTTTTCCGTCTTCTGAGCTATTTCTCTAGCTTCTATGCTTTTCCTTTTTGGCGTTGTCCTTCGTGCAGTTGTACTTCCTTCCATTCTGTTTTTTGATGCTTTAATGTGTCCTCCATTTCTTCATCTTTCCATCCATCCATTCATTCGTCATTCAATGTATTGCGTAAAGGGAGGGAGTGATTGATCAATGAGACAGCCTTCATTTCCAAATCCATCCTTTCATCCACCTCCCCTTGGTTCCTTCTTCCGGTTTCTCCTTCTGTCTCATCCTTCCCTTCATCTTCTCCTGTTATCTTAGAAGCCCTGGATGTGGCAATAGGCCTCCAGTGAGGAGAAGAGGATGTAGAGGAGCCACAGGCTGAAGAACAGCATGGTGGTCAGGACCTTTGCAGTCCGGGGCCCTCCCAGCTCTCCGCCGATCTCTGGCCGCCGTCGGTACATCAGCGTGGCGACGGAGATAAAGGCAAAGATGGTGAAGAGCGTGACGGAGAAGGCCAGCCTGCCCGGATCCACCCTGAACTCCTCCCCCTTGCTATTGTGGTAGATGGCAGCGATGGACCACGCCACCTGTCAAGCATCAGCAGAATCAAACTGAATAACATGACATGTAGTGACTGTTTATAACGGTAGAAGGAACAACACAAAACTGCACTTTATTGTAGGTGACAGGTGGCTGTGATGGACCGTGCTGTTCGTCAATCACACACATCTTTGGAATAAATGTAATCACCATGTCGCACAAAGTAACATATCAATGATTACACAATACATCATACTACTAATTACTACTACTATGACAAGCACGACTGCATTTACAGCAGCTATGAATCAATTCAGTAATCTTTAAATGAGCTGGACTCACCCCGATGCCCAGGAAAACATTGACAGCGTTGGAACCTGTCACATTACCAATGGATGCGTCTGCATACTGATCCTGGATCGCAGCGACCTTACTGGCAAAGGTGTCTGGGCAGAGAAAGAAAACGAGGGAGAGGGATCAAATTTGGGCACGCTTTGCGTTTCCGATCATCGATCATGTTTCAGTGATTTTGGAAGTTCTTCCACATGAAAAGTAAACAGGGTTGTTTTGCACTTCTGTTTGGGGGAAACTAATCACTTCCCATTTTTGAACATTTCACTTTTATACATGCTTTTAATTATGTTTTACCACCATTGCCATTTAAATCAGGAACAGGCTGTTATACATATACTTTTTATACATGTACTTTTTTGGAAATCAAAGCAAGACACATTTTTTTGTGTCTATTGATCAGGGGGTGACATTTTCCATCCAGTATCCTGTGTTGTTAGATACTGTGCCATAAAATAGAGTTTTTATTCATTTATGCTATGCAGTCGGGTTTTAAAGAGGCTTTAGAATCAAGTGCTACAACGTCCTTTACACAAATAAGGTCCCCACGTTTAGACATACACTGTGCCCTTTGAAGGAGATCAGAAACCACACTCTTTGATTGGAGCATTAAGTTGGAAATGGGAACTATATTGACTTTAGTAACTATGACCTTTTCTTTAGTGTCCCCATCAGGCTAGTTATTAATTGTGCACATGTCCTCACCACTTAGTTGTGAACAAGAGGAAGGAAATTTGACTTGCCAGAGTCACAGTGCATTGCCCTCAATAACTAAATGTGGTATTTGGTGTAAATTGTTACTGAATGTGACTGAATGTTGAACTCGACCTCGACGTTCAGCTAATTGTGAGCTACAAAGGAACAGTGACAGAGAAGGACGCTCTTGATATATGCACAACACTTATAATTATTAATACAGAACAGGGTGCAAATCCTTTCTTTCCACATTTAGACAGGAAACCTTGAATTAGAAACCAAATCTTTAATCCTGTTACAGTGTACCGTCGCTGGTGGCCAGCAGATTTGGTCCAAGATCTATAATTTACAAGTCTGAATCTCAGTTTGCAGGGGCAAACAAATCTTGGCCTGACAACTAATCAGCGTTGCGCTGCTTAGTCCCTAAAATGTTCCCCTGGTTTCATGCTTGCCAAACTACAGCAGCTCAAAAGGCACACTCTTCCACACAGTACTGAAAGCAGCAGTGGAGAACTTGCCAAATCACAACAATGGGCTTTTCACTGAGAGTACAAAGACTTAGCAAAAAGCCAAATGGTCAGTTAGCACTCTTTTCTCTCGCTAATTTTCTGGCCATCTTCTCTTCGTTAGTGATTCGTGTCCTCTAGCTTTTATCTGCCAGATACAATGAGGGAACATAAAAAACAGAAGCGGGGAAAACGAGGAGGAAGGGCTTTCTTGAAGAGGCAGCCAAACTGGCAGTGGAAAAGAGAATGATGGGGGGACCGGAAGAGGATTGAATAGGGGAGAGGTTGGGTGAGGCAGTGAGCCTCAGTCCAGCAGAGATACATCTCCCCATACACCTTAAAGCTTCAAGGACAGGCCTGCTGGGCTTATGTGTGTTTGTGTGTGTGTATCGAGGCTCTATTCATGTGCGCATGTCTGACGGCATGTGTGTGTTTCTGTGTACTTTGCATGCATGTACGCGGTCTGTGTGTGTCAGTGAACGATGCCACCTGGGTATAATCTAATGCCATGCCTCTACCAGCTGGCAAAGGGCTGCGTATGTGTGTGCGCATCAACTCGTCTTGAAGTGCTTGTATGCCTGATTGAGTGGGTGAGTGCGTGGGTGCTTGCATGTTCTGTAGCTGCCTGTGTGTGTGTGTGTGTGTGTGTGTGTAAGGGAGAGTATGCCTCCCTGGAGAGTTTTCTGCCCTTTTCTTCTGCCTCTTTGTCAATCATACAGGGTCTCTCTCTCTCCCTCATCCATCCTCTCTGCATCCTCTCCCTCCACTTGTCCTTCCTCTCTCTTTTGCTCTCATTTTCCTATTGCCTCTTAAAATGGGGCGCATTGCTGTGTTCAAAGAAATCTGGCAACCTGGTGGCGATAGAACAAAGAACAGGACTCATCAAAATCCTTAGGATCCATCCTCTGACCATGAATTCTGGCCCTCAGTTCTTGTGATACCTTGTCATGGATTAAATTGTTGGTCTGAGCAGCCGATGGGCTGATGCTAGGCAAAAGGTCAGGGGGTTACAAGAATTCTTACAAATAATCTTTTTGGGAACACAGCTTGCTCCGGACTAATTGATTCAGATTTTTATTATTCTGGCCGAGGGGAGACTGATAAATCTATGAGATCATGGTCTTTCAAAAAGAACAAAAACAAAACAAAACAATGGCCAAAATTCTAATAATAAATACATTTATGGCTGCAATTTTGTTTACTGATCAGTCACTTAAATGAAATTAATGAACCATCACAATTTCTCAAAACCTGGGTAGACATCTCCAGTTTGCTATTTGGGTACAACTAATAAATGCCTGATTAATTTATAAATGCGTTTAAGTCATCAAAATGAGTTTTGATGACTTTTCTGTTGATTGACTGATCGGTTAGCAAACTAATCAATTCATAATAATTATCTTAGAGAGCTAAGGTGTACTTGAAAACAGGAGTTAGAATCTGTAAGCTTAGTTTTGCAGACTTGTACATTTTGTTTTCTGTCTGCGTTTTGCAAGTCTGCGCATTCAGACACAGGCTTGCAAACTCATTTTCAGACTGACAGAAAACAAAATGTACACTCTCACTAGCAGTTGAATTTATATGTGTGTGTGTGTGTGTGTGTGAAATAGTATGTAATACATCACTTTTATCCCTGAGCTCCCTAAATGGGAGAACAGAGACCACCTGAGCCTGACATGACAAATAGCCCTATGCTAATAACATATGGTGGTCACAGTACAGGTGTGTGTGTGTGTGTGTGTGTGCAAGTGTGGGAGACCTAATTCAAGCTTTAATATAATTTAATATGAGTGGTGTGAGTCTGTATGTCAAGGTAATTACAGCTGTGCAGCTGTTTATATGTCTGTTTTTTTAGTCTAGCATTCAGGCATTTGCTGTATGACTGCATGTGTGTTCTTGGTTCTGTGTTTGTGTGTGTGCGCGCACAGAAGCAGGAGACTGAGGCCAAGGTTAAAACATATTTAACCAGCTGTTGCAGTCGTCGGTCATTCTTCACATTTAGAGGATGCTCCATGATGCTGTCTGCAGACTGCACTGCTTCCTCTAACAGGCTCCTCCATATAAAGATGCACTGGAGAGACTGAGAACTACTGGGCCAGTCATGGTCATGGAAACTCAGCATGACAGCGGAGAAAGACACGAGCTGTGCATACTTTGTTTAATCTTTTGTCCTGTCTGTTTGTCTATGGATGTTTAACCACTGCACATACTGGAAAATGATTGTCACAACACAATAGTTTTTGAATGCTGTTATGTAGAAAACCTCTTCAAATCAAGAAAACCAAAGCAAGTTTGTGAATATTATCATGATGTGACAATCACTATCCAGTAATAAATAACAACTGACCAAACTTCTGGTGCCTGGATTAATTGACTAATCAACAAAGCGAGGGCAGCACAATAAAATGTCTTTCTTTCTTTCTTTTTTCTGTTTCAACTTGAGGTACATCTTTTGTGTAGTGCTAAATGTATTCGCCACACAGATATTTATTCTTTTCAATTTCCATCATATTTCAGAGTTTTTGTGTATTTCTGCCACTTTTCCTACAAGTGCAACATTGTCCCATTACCAATTATAGCTACTGTTGATTTGTTTTAGTTGATTTTTGTTTAATAGTGCACTAACTTTAATGAGGCTTTTATAATTCAGTCATAAATGAAGGCAGGGATACACTGTGTAAAGCTGTCTCTTTTATTCTGCAGCATGTACGCTGAAGAAAAAAACATGGGAGGAATAAAGCTCCTAGTAATAAAAACCAAAGCAAGGATTTAAAATGTCAAAGAATACTCCATGAAGGGGATCACTGAAGAAGAGCACAAATATATTACTAAATTGAGGACTTAATGCCCATAAAGGCCTTATGAAGCTAAATGCCAAATGTGGAGAGAGAAATATCTTTGATTAAAGCTGGAAAATCCAACAGCAGGATATGTAAGACAAAGAAATCAGACAAACATACAGTACATGTATATGAACACGTATACACAATACAAAAATAGACACACTCACCTGGTACAGAGGTTCCCAATGCAACAAATACTACTGCTGTGACTGAGTCTTTCAGGCCCACTGTGCAGCCAAAATGAGAGGCCAGGTCCCCTGTAATCATATAATAAAGGTCATCATCATCACCATTAACTTAATAAGAATTCTATTAAAGCACACAGTCTAAAAAGACTTGGAAAATATCTTCAGATACCAGTGAAACGATGCTGCAAAGTTTTCATTTATTCACTCAAAACCAGTAAAATCTTAAGAATCCAGTCATTAAACATATTATCATTTGTCTGTTATGGACTTTTAAATCACAAACTTATAATAATATGTCATCATACCAATGACGGCGGTGAGCAGTCCGATCATACAGATGGAGACCACGAAGCAGGCCCATCCGTTCCAGTACTCTGTGGGCGGGACGAAGGCGAACAGAACCTTCCAGAAGACGGTGAGGAAGTGCATGACGTAGTCGAAACACGACGGCAGCTTTTCCTCCCCGCACTCCTCGTCATCGTCATCCTCACCTGGGGAGAAAGAGGGGAATAGAAAGAGAAGTTAAAAGGGAGGGCGGCAGCGCGGCGTTCAGTGACCAGGTTTGATTCCCTCAAGGGTTCTTGAGCAAAATACTGATTGTTAACAGGCAGGGAATGAGCTCATTCCCTGCTCATTCATCTCTATAAATAAACCAGTTTACAGAATAATTCAAGTATTTTATGTATTTTTTATTTCATGACTGACCCGAGACACCTAAAGTGTAAAAGATTAAAACGATTCAGTCTGTGTCTCCATCTTTCACTCCAGCAGACAGAAAGAGTATAACCTTAAGTCTAATGACAGAAATGTAGACGATAACAGACATTACCACACAACAGAGGTCTAAAAATTTGACAGACATACTTGCTGACCCAATGACTCGCAGCTGCGTGTGTGCGTGTGTGTGTGTGTGTGTGTGTGTGTGTGTGTGTGTGTGACGTCAGTATCAAAGCCTAATCATTGCCTCCGGACTACAGCCAACCACATGCTGTTAGGCTTTGTTGCGTGTGTGTTTATACTTGTATGTCTGCTGAATGGAAACATTAATTTTAAATCACTTTTATTACTCAATGAAACACACACACACACACACACACACACACACACACACACACACACACACACACCATTAGCAGTCTATATACTCCTCTGTGTAGTGGGTTGTTGTTCTGCTCCATTTATAAATGAGTCAAATGAATGAATAAACAAGACTACCTGCTGTTTCAATGAAACACGCTGACTGGGTAAATCCCAGCAAAAGCCACGATCTCTTATTGATTTCACCACTGTCATTCACTCACTGCATACCATTAACCCTCTAAGAGCTGGTGGTACATTCAAATGCTCAAAACAATCAAAGAAAACTGTCTGCGCCCCAAACAATTTAATGATAATGATAAACAAATCATTATCTAAATTTTGCTTCCTGTAAAGATGGCAGGCAGCAGTTGTAATTGATTGGATTGGAATTTATCTTGAAATGTGTATTTTGAAAAGGAAAATGTGGAAACTGGAGGCTCAGAAAAGCCAAGACAGACTGAGACACACTCTCTCACATGCTCCCTTCTGTTGCAGTGATGGATAAATTACCTTCTTTTGAAATATGTCATTTCAGACTGAATGCATGAATGCATCGGCCTTGGCAAAACTGTCACAACAGATAATAAAACAGTAAATTGTCTGCAAAAAAAGCCAAATGAACACTTGAATTGTCCTTAGTTAGACTTATAAACAAGAAGATTTCAAAATGAGACAGGCAGTTTGCACAAATTTAGTGCGGCTCTTGACACTGCTGTCAGAGTGCTGACCTTCTGTTGTAAGTATAAAGCTACAAGACAGCCCAATATTCAAAGCATTACACACAAGTCACGGACCAGATCCAGGCTGTGTGTGGTGCAATAAATATTAGCATAGGTTAACACAAAGATTCATGTACGCTGATAGGGCTAATAGTCTCCTCACGGGTCACGTACTTTGTTTAATGCAATTAAAAATAACTGTTTTCCTTTTCAGAGTGAGCACTTGAAATTAAATCAACAATAAATGGACAGTAGACATTCAGTGCGGAGGGAAATGGCCTCACCCCCCCCCCCCCCCTTACACACACACACACACACACACACCCAGCAATGAATTACAAGACTGAAAAAAAGCAATCGGAAAACAAGACTCTACCTGAGTTATGTCACTTTTTACTTTGTGCAGCTCTCCTTCCCTCCCACACAGTCTGTTATGGCTGACTGGAGCCATTTCTCTCTCTGTCTGCTAATGTTTCTGTGTTCTTTTATAGCAGTCTAGGTCTCTTTCTTTTCACTTTCTGCTCCTGTGTGTTTGGGCATCAGTTACGTGTGTGTGTCCCGGGAGCATCTATAGGGAAATTACAATGTGGGGTGACCACGCTGGGACATAAGTAACATTGTCCTGGCCTTTAACTGTGAGCTAAACCTGTGTCCTCTCCCAGATTCAACTGTTGTGGTATCGTCTGACAGTCCCCCAATTGGTTTTGACCACCTAATGATACTGACAAAAAATGCCCCATCATGCTTCACTTTGTGAACTGACCTTTTGGCATGCAGCTGTATAGCTATTTGTTAACTTTTAAACAGAGGCTGCAAATAAATCAGTCAACACTGACTCTTACATTGTTGCATTTACCTGCTACTAATTTGTTTTGTCCATTACATTTTTGTAGATCTTTCTAGAAGAGGAAGTGCTGCATTTATGTACTGATCACTATTCGTAGGGAGGTGTTCAGAGGGGATAGTGACCAGTCAAGTGTCACCAACACTGACCAGTTGGTGCCTGTGGTGAAAAAGCTTACAATGGTAGTTTTAAATGTGCTTTATGGTCAACTGCTATTCTTTGTCACTGGTTTAAATATACCGATCCAGCGTCTGAGCATGTGTGTTTCACTGACTAATATTATACGGTAACATACACATATTTGCGTAGTTTGTATGCTTTATATACATATATATAAAGACATTCATGTCTCTCCTACTTGGTTCATATTTCTCATTCATCCCTCTTTTGCTATCTGCCTTGCACGCTCTCCTCTCCCTCCCTCGTCTTTATTTCCACGCTCACTTAGGCGTTACACTGATAAAGTGGTTATCCAAAAGTAATTCCTGCTTTTTCACTCCCTCTTCATCTTGCGCACTCATTTCATCCATGGCCACATTTTGCTGATATAGCCTTTATATAATTAAATATTCTCTGTCACTCCCTCACTTCATCGCTTTAAATCCTCTGCAACCTCTGTCACTCTCTCAAAACCATTGACAGTCTCCTCACTCCATTTTGTGAGTGTGTGCGTTCAGTGGTCTTTGTTATTTATTCTGAGCCCAATCCAAAAAGTAAAAAAAAAGAAATAATGTTCCAAGCAACAACAGGTGACATCTATATGAATTGCATTTGTTAGCATTTCATGCTAATCTGGCAGCTGCTCACTCAGTCTTTTCTATTGAGAGGCACTAGCCTAATCTGACACACACACACACACACACACACACTGACATATCAATGCTCCCTCTCTCCTTCCCTCCAGAGGTGTTGGATATGTGTTATCTCTTGCTGCTCAGTGAGCGTGCCCAGAAGCTGTGTTCTCATAGGCCAGGACAGATGTGGACTGCAGCTCATCTCTACATGCTGCTGGCCAAGCGAGGTGTGTGTACATGAGTGTGCCTGGGAGTGGGACTGCGTGTTTAAAGTGATATGGTCAAAGCTCAGGGGACTTGTAAGAATCATTCATACCACTGCCTGCTTACACACACACACACACACACACACACACACACACACACACACACACCCACACACACACACACACACACACACACATACCATACTCTGTCTCTCTCTCACACACACACACACACACACACACACACTAGGCTTTTAAACCGATGGGGCCAAACAAGCTCCTGTGCAGAAAAACAACCCTTCAATCACCTTCACACTACCCACAATACAACACACACACTGAGATCAACAGAAAAGACACACACTCTTGATAACAGGACACGATCCTTACAAGCACAGAGGATTGGTTTGTATAAAGACACACACACAAACACACACACACACACACACACAATACACGCACAGACTCCCATATGGAGGCAAGAACATCACACACCCAGTGCACTGTGAGAAACATCACACACACACACACACACACACACACACACACACACACACACACGGTGGAGACAGTCATTCATCCATGCATCTTCAAAGGCAGTCACAGTCTGTGTCTCTCGTTAGTGTTTTTGACACTGATGATTACAATGGAGTCAAAGACATGTCCATAATATTGAAAGCCTTTTCTGTCCTGATGGGATTTTAACACATTCTCTCCACTGTGCAGTGAATCTGAAGTTTAACCAGTTTCTCCAGATGTGTCTACATTCCTTGACCAAACAAATACCACGTTACTTCGAACCAACAGGCTCTGTCTTCAACTGTAGTTTGACTACCACTATGATTATGAGCTGTGTAACTGATTGTGTGTATGCATATCAGAACCCATGCTGCACACACCACAACATGAAATAAAATTATTAATATAACTAATATAACTTGGTACAGCATCATTGTTTTTTTTCCAGCAAGCACTGAAACTTATGTAAAATCCTTGCAAATGCACTGGAGTTGCTTTATCTGCTCTGTCAGACATTTTATAAGAGCAGTTGTCACACACAATCAATCAGTGAATGAGCCAGTCTGCCTGTCTTTTGACAAGCCAAGTCACTCAGTCAGCCAACAAATCAATTAAATAATGAGTCACAGTCAACCCTTCATGTCATTCACCGTCGCAAGGAGGCAAATTACAGTTTGAGCACAGCAAGGACAGACAGGTGGTGACGTGAACTGCAGTGGAATGAATGTTTTTGCAAGTAGCACAACTGTTACGAGAAACAGTTACATTTAGCCCAAAAGAGGTTGTTGGTGTCTCTGGTGCATATTAAAGACACAAAAGCCCATCACCAAAGACAAATGAAGCCTTTCAAAGGAAACCACAACAGCCCACAACATGCCCTCAGACTGCGTATTTCTTCTTCGTCTCTTTTATTTATTTATCTCTATTTATTGGCATGAAATCCTCCAGTGAACACAACCAATGCCAGCGACAGTGGCTTCCCTGCTACAAGGCCCTTTCTTTCTATTCTTCTTTAATGTTGTTCCTTGAATACCTTGACTACCTTACACCATGCACTTCCCCCGGGTGTGGACACACATACACAAACAGACATTCATAAATAACGTACACACAGAGGAGCAGGTGATTAGAGGGCAGTGGAGGATGGAGTCAGTCTTTTCTCTTTCTTTCACTTTCCTCCCTTGCTCTCCGTCTATCAATTCTTCTCCCTCCCTTGATTTCCTTTTCATTCCTTGTTTTCATCCATCTTCCTTCCCCTTTGTTTGTGGCTGTACTCTTAGCCAAACAGTCTGCTTTAGTAGAAAATATTTCCCTTATTCTCATTCTTCCTATTCTTATTACTGTAACAACAATATTTAAAAGCTACCAAGACTTGTACCGATATATTATTTTCATACCATTTATGTGTGCAATGTTTTCTGATTTGACACCGCTATTGGCAGGACAACATTGTTTGTCAGGTTAGGGGAAGAAGGTATGATATGAAGTTTTAGTTCACTTCACTCAACCTGTAAAACATTTTCTGTTTGTTCAGGAGCATCTTAACACATGAGTCATACCTGCCCACACACTCACCCTATGTCTACCAACTGGGAAGGAAAAATGCGTTTCAGGTTCAGTATCATTCATAAAACCACGATGGTAAACATTTGTTGTCTGTGTGTTGAATAATCGTCTCCTGGCATCTTCTTACTGATCACCTACGTACATCAGGCAAGTCATGAAAGACAGCAAGCTAAATTGGTCGGGGTCGAGCGCGTTGTCTGTCATGTCGTTACAAGAATTTATGTCTATGATTGCCTAATGTGACACAGTGACCATCTGGGAGGACAAATATATTCTGATCCTGGCAAAAGATGCTTTGTGGGGCTGTAACAATGTCATACCACTTCCATCATGTGGGGGGAAACACTGCATACAATAAAAACACAACCTTACTGCTCTTGAAGAATAACAAATACAACAAATGCATTAGGGATTCAAAATGATCAAGCTGCTCATCGAATGGCAGCTTGGCAGGCTTATCACATACTGTATGTGCACAACTGCACATTGATGAACACACACATAATCTCTACCTGTCTCTCTGTGTTAGCGTATCTGGGGAATGTTCTCCATTAGCCACGCAACAAACACAGCAGGACACACGCAAGGGAAAACAGGTCAGCGTACACTCACACAACACCAGCACACTGACATTTCGGAGGGCTTTAATGGCTGCCTAAATACAGGTTTCTCGCTTTGAGATGAATGTCACGGTCTCGGCAGCATTTTGCGCGCAGGTGTGTGTACATATGTGCACGTCGGTGTAAGCGCCAAATTGGTGTTATGATGTGGTGCCCACAAGGTTAAGTCTTGGCACATTTTAAATGCCTTTTCATGGCTGCCATTTTAGCAGAAAAGCCATCTTCCCCTAATTGAAGTGATAAACTGATAAAGTCACAAGACGTGCCAACATTTGAAGCCAAAATCTTTTCTGGAGGGCTTCTAAACACTGAGATCTTGATCAGACACTTCAGATAGAGGGTAAGGATGAGAGAGGCATTGAGGATTTCTAAATGTCTTCGGTCTAAAAGAAGGAATATTTGAGTGATTCTTATCTTGATTTGAATCTAATACGTTTCAGGAGTGATAAGAAAGAGTAAGGCAGGACGACAGTGGGTGAGAGAGTAAGATTGAAGACAGAAAGAGAAAGGGGGGAGAGAGAGATGAGATTAGACAAAGCTAGTTTATCAGTGTGCATTGAATCCACCACCGTATCAGTACCACCGCTGTGGACTTCAACCCCTTGAAGAGATTATTTGAAGGGATGAGCGGCCAAGTTACAGCGTGTCTCCATTTGGGCTTGTTGTGTAGGTGTGTGTGTGGCTATTTGTGTGCACTGTTTGAAAAAAGTGTGTGTCAAGTCCACATGGTGTGTACACAAGAACAGCACACGATCTCCTGGAACAGATGTCTGAGATTATTATTGTTTTTCATCTTATTTTGTTAAGACAGTTATTGTCCATCGTATTCTTTTCTTCTTTCCTTTACTCAGTCACCTTTCCTTTTCCTACCTTCCCGGCAATAACGAGAGCTGTTGGAGCCATTTTAGCTCATTTTAATTTGGTGTCGTTGCAAGATTTTTAGTTAACCTTCAAAAAAAGGTTCTTACTTTCCATACTCTCCCTTCTTTCTTTCTCTCCTTTCTTCATTTCAGTAAGTCTAAGATGTTTTGTTATCAGACCAGAAAATTAAGTCAATCCCTAACCTTTCTCTCTTTTTCTCCTCTACCTTCAACATGTTTCTTCTCTTATCTCCAGCCCCCACCTGCACATCCACCCATGAGGGAGAATCAACCTGTTCCAAGCCCGAAAGAAGGTGACCCGGCCCTGGCCTTATGTCACAGCCACGCCCCCTCATTACTTCTTCAAGCCTCCATCAACAGCTCAACACATTTGTATTCTGCAGGAGCAATAATTAATCTCTGACCTTCCTCCTATGTTTGGCAATTAAGTAGAGGAGGCATGGGGAAAGAGTGGGGGGAGGAATAGAAAGAGAGGCAGTGCAGTAAATGAGGCAAAGTGAAATAGAAAAAAGGACGTGAAACAGAAAATGATGGGTTTGGGATTATAGTGAAGGATAAACCCACCTAAAGTAATTTAATGCACCTTTATCTTTGCTGGTTACAGTTTAATCAGCAAAGATAAGACTGCATAAGAAACAATGAGTTAAATGTATTGTAATGTGCATTGAAGGCTTAGTCTGCAATATGACCACAATCCCTGTTTAAACTAAATGTAATTGGGCTGTCATCTCAGTTCGTCTTTGGTGTACATACCAAAAAAACATCTCAATATCTCAGGGTATCAAACATTCATATTCTGAACTTTGTTTTAACTGTGTTTAGTTATGAGAAGAAAAAAAAGGTGTTTTCATGTGTTACAATGAGATTATTTGGCATTCTTCTAATTTTACCAAATAAACTGAGCCCAAAAAGGAAACACTTAACAAACATGCTGGGTAATGCTTTCAGACTGATCCCAGCTCACCACACCTATAACCAAACATATATCTCTTTATGTTGTCTTTGTTGTTGTGTCCCTGTTAAGTCTTACATATACTCATTTCCATAGAATACAAGAAAATGAATGTCCTTGACTGTATCAACACGTCTCTCCACCTTTGTTTTTTTCTACTCTCTCAGCACTTTAAAATCTCATTGTGTTTGCTCTCTCTCTTCCTTCCGTGCTCTCATTCCCATTCTTGAGAGCAGGGTTAGTAATGTGTGTCTAGCCTAATCAGTCATCTCACAGCTAGGTGTATGTCTACCCAATCAGCTGCCAGTTTGATCTGTAACCATCCAAAAACCAATCACCCTCCAGTTTAATCTGGTTGTGAATCTGATTTGGTTTGTCAACTTTATGTGTGTGTGTGTGCATTTTGTGACCTGTTAGTTTACAGGAATATCATGATGGAATGCTGGAATATTTCATTGTTGTATGAATATGATTTATAAGCCGTATGTGTGTGTCTCACAGCAAAAGCTGGTTCTTTAATGGAGCCTGCACTCACTGCCTTTATACAGCTTTTGCACATGCACAAACACACGCGCACACACGCACACACACACACACACACACACACACACACACAGCACACACACACACACACACAGCACACTTTGTCAACCTAGACAAGCTAATCCCAGATAAGAGAGCAAAGACAGGCCTTTTCATTAATGGCATCAGCTCGCCAACAAAGGCTGGCTGACAGGCTAGCTAACTAAAGTACAAACACACACACACACACACACACACACACACACACACACACAGGATAAAGTTATTTGAAGGCACTAAAGTGATTGAAGAGGCTATAGACAAACAATGCTCTAATAGAAATACAGTTTGAAAGAGAACAGCAGCAGCAAATTGGGTGATTGTTTTTTTTATCTAACCATGCATTCATAGCAATTATCTGCACTATTTTCATATAAAAAAACACACCAAACAAATGTCAAATAAATAAATATTTTGCTCCATTTTAACTGTGATTTGCTCCTTTCTAATATATATTCTTCCTGTATATGCACTTCATCAAAGTGTAATCTTAAATTCTTGACATATTCAGTCAGTCTGAGCAGTGGGAAATAAGTGAGCTACAATTTGTCTCGAAATAATCACGAATAAGTGCTAACAGTCGGCCATTTTTGCCCTTTTGGGGTCCAAACAGACATGCTGTTACACTAACCCATGTGCAACAGCAGCAGATAGGAACAAAATTACCCTGAGGCAAGGAGGTATGAGTGGGCCACTTAAAATGATACAAACCAACAATAAAACAAGTAATAATAATAAAATGTTACTTCGAGACTACTTTCGAGAAGATCGATACGATAAAATCTGTCTGGTAACTGTTACTGTTTATTCTATATATATATATATGTACATTACTTTGCACTTTACTGCTTTCTGCTCAGTACTTGTACTTGTATGCAACAACAATAAAGTTGAATCTAAACTAAATACAAGGCTACAGTCTGCCGATGGAGACAGTTAGACGGTTAGCTTAGTTAGGCATAATGTAGGAAACAAGGGGACGGAAATAGCTAGCTTGATTCTCTCCAAGATAACAAACTCCACCCAGCAGCAGCTCTAAAGCTCACTCATTAACACATCATATCTAGTTTTATTAATCTGTACGGAAATGGACAAGTGTAAAAACATTAAATTGCAGTGTTACGGGAGGTTATGTGCTGGACCAAGATACACAACATAAAGTCTTGTCATTAGTTTGAGGTTGCCGGATACCAGACAGAGCTAGCTAGCTAGTCTCTACGCTAAGATAAACTAACAGGCTGCTATCTGTAGCTTTATTGCCTTACAGATTTGAGAGTGGTATTAATCTTCTTATTTAACTCTCCACAAGAAAGCAAATACGCATAGTTCCCAAAATGTTGAATGTTTCCTTTAAGTTATAAAGTCAAACCAAGGTGTACAGTAACAAAAGTTACAAAAACTTCATATCTGCTGCTCAAGTGGTGATGTAGTAAAGTGAAAAAAGCAACAACCACAGAGACTCAGACATCAACAATGAATCCAAAAGGAGAAAGACTGACAAGAAATACAGCTCACGATTTTGAAACAGAAACTTTCTGCTATTCAAAGTAGTGCTTTCTCTGTTTCCTCTCTGTTTTCACTGATGAGCTGCAGTAATGTCATCCTGCCTCCAGAGGGCAAGTTACCACTACTAACCAATGAACTGTGAAGATTCTGCATTGCAACATAGAAAAATGCCTCTTTTTCTTTTCTGTTTTCTATTTCTACAACCAGTTTTCTCTCTCTGCCCTCTCTCTCTTTAACCAGCGTACTTGTTTTATGAATTCTTTTTATCTCTTGTTGCTCTTTTCATTGTGTGCTAGTACTTTATATTAATACATGCATTCTTATATTCCATGCATAACATTTCTCTTGTTGCATGCATTCATGTTTTCCCACTACCCATGTTTCTCTGTTTCACACTGCATGTACTCCCTCTCTGTCAATCTCTGCATAATTCATGGTCTCTCTCTCTTACACCGGGTTTCCTTATCTCTCTCTGTTCACATACATGCTCTCTTTCTCCCTCTTCATGGGGCATTAACATCATCATGGCTTATAACAGATTTCTGACAGTGGCAAGATATTAGTGTTAAATAGTTTCCCCTCTTTCTCTATCCCTCTCTATCCCACAAACACACACACACACACACACACAATCTTGTTCCTCCGTCATTGTGGAAGCTGAAACACACACACACACACACAACACACACACACACACACACACACACACACACACACACACACACACTCACTATCGCTCCCGCAATTGCTCTCCACATAATCTCCCATCTGGTCAGTGTTTGTCTGTCCAAACCATCAAACCAGGCCAGTCCACTTTCCAGTAACCGTTCAAAATCATAAACACACGCACACACTTGACTCCACGGGGCCATGACATCACCCCACTTCATTTTACACACAATATGCCATTATTTGACGCAATTGGCATCATTAAAGCAGCAAAGCACACATGCACACACATTCAAAATGAGATTTCTGATGGTTCTACTGATCGTTAGAACACAACACAGCAGAGGACTGCATAGAACTCAGCGGACCATAAAACTGCAGCTGTTAGATACTAAAAATGATTTATATGCCACACACCCTCACACAGACACACATCTGTATCTGTTTAAGCCACCTCAGATGACTCCAGTACAATAATGTAAAATAAAGTGTGAAGCCTGATCTATTAAACTGATAAACACACACACACACACACACACACACACACACACACACCTCTCCACTGCCCTTACCTGCGCTCACAGTGATGGCTTCTATGAACTGGTCTCTCCAGCTGTTGGTTCCTACCAGCAGAGCCAGGTTGGTCTTCTTTATCAGCTTGTCCACTGTGTTCTGCCAAAGGACAGAGAAATAATAAGGTGAGGGTTCAAGATGTCATATCATTTCATAAAATCATTCATTTGTGAGGATTTGCCATTTGATCGGCATTAGAAATCTGTAAGATTGCGTTATGGCAGAAAACAGGAAACTGGCGCTCTCCTTTCAGAGAAAACTTCTGGAGAAGTCAATTGCATTTTGTTATTTTCTTTCAAATTACAAAAGGTCGGCAGGAAATATGGGGTTCATGGGAAATGTAGTCTTAATTTTGAGGAAAAACTAGCACTACTTACAACCGTGACTTATAGGCATGTGTTAATCTTTACCCTGCGGTTTTGGTTATCTTAATAATGATATTCAAAACTACTAATCCCCTTCACATACAGTGACATTATCATCTTATTCCACTGGTCATTGAACCTATTTGATGTGCACTGAATGAAATCTTGAAACTCGAGACTCCATGTTTTTTATGGCTGCACCATTCATTCAAATGGAAATATTCTTTAGAATCTATTCAATGTCATGTTTATAGTTTTATATACATTTCTCCTGGCATATCTGGTTTATTTAGAAACTCTAAGATCTCCAGAACTGAAAAATAACATTATCTGAGTTTTAACAATGTCTGGCTGCAGAGCAGAGGATGTAAAGAAGAAGAATACCTTAGTTTATTAATCTTTTAACTTTGCCCACATCTTTATGTAGGTCTGTCCAATGAAAAATATATCTGCCCCCTCCTTTTCTCCTTCCTTTTCTCTTTCCAAACTTCTTTCCATACCCCCTCTGCCATTCCTCCCTTTTTCCTTTCTTATTTCCTCCCTCCCTCCCTCCCTCCTTTGTTTCCTTCCTTGTCTCCTTCATTCCTAATATTTATATTTCTTTGTCGCTTTCATTAAAAAGGAAGAAACTATGACATATTGAGAAAACACACAAACACTCATGCATGCACACTAATTGGCGCAGCGGTGGGGTTGCTCTCTCCTTTTCTCTCCACTTCAGAGAGAAACTGGGATGCTAATTGTGTTGAATGGAGCTTAGGGGTGTAAATAGTGCCTCTCTGCTGCTGAGGCTTTACTCTGCCTGTTGTATGCAAAGTGTTTATTTCCAGTAACCATACTCTGCTAGGCTTTTGTAATACTGTCTTTCTCATTTGGTGTAACGCTGTAATTTATTTATTTTTTACCTCCCTTGCTTTCTTTCTCTTTTCCTCCCCGAGTTCATTACTTTAGACTCAGCTGGACTGGTGGGAAATACATGTGTGCTCATGTGTGCATGTGTCCCTGCAGGAGTGCAAACATGACAAGCTCTTCGGGTGGGTGAATGTCACCAGTATGTTGCGCTATAAACCCCAGTGATGACCCAGCTGAGGGCAACAAATGGCCGTCAACCTGATGCTGACCCATAATTCCTAGTACTGTGATAAATCTCTTTTTTCTCTCTCCCCAGAGAAAGAGAGACAGTCTAGACTGGGTCTAGTCCAGACTGTCTCTCTTTCTCACTCATATTATTCTCACTCATTTTCAAGCCTTTCCTCTCTTTTTTTTTAAGTCACTGTGATGATGATGAGAACATATGTATGAAAAAGTATATTTTTATAAAAGAGAAAATTCAAATGCGTTCACGGAATAATAATGGAAGCAAGGCTGTAAAATATCTTTCCATTAAACATCCAAAAATATCATGCTCCTCTTTCTCTTTTTTCAGCCCTCATTTGTATGCAGAAATACAAAATTCTGTCAATCAATGTTAAGACTCTGGTGCAGTTGTCAAAAATGTCTGTTTACAGTCAGAAGGAAACCAGCTTCCTTCCCTCTATTTCTGGACTCATGATTAACTCCTCTCTGTGTGTGCCTCGGCCTCACTAGCTGCTGGAACATGAGCCTGTACTGAGACTGGGTGCAAAGTTAATTTCAGAGGCATAAATACATATAAAGTCAATGGTAGATGTGGATTCATCCCGAGCTCCTTTTCTTTACAGCTTAACTTCATAAACATACATAGACGAGAGGAAAAGGTGAGGATCTGGAGGAAAACGTGAGTTTCTGGTTTGACCTGAGATTAATCAGAGGCTGACTTGTGTGGTCAAATGCCCTAATTAGGATAAAAAACATAAATCACAATCACTACATAACAACAGAGGAGAGGGGTGACAAAATACAGGAATACAATTATCTATAAAGCAACATAGAGACAGACATCAGACAAAAAACAAAGACAAACCACATACATCAATTAATGAAAATGTAAAAAATATTACAACCACAAGCTGGCCAAAGTGGCCAACAATAGATAATCAGTAAAGTGAGGGTGGATCACTAACAGACAAACAGGACCACTCAACACAGACGTGGTTGGTCTGTACATGCTACAGTATTAATCTGCTGGTAACGTCCGTACATATATTTCAATATATTGGCTTTTAGGAGTGAATAATTATACAGGGACTGCAAAAACAGGTCCAACTGTCACATAGGAGTGAATAACCCCATAAACTTAAATCTGTGTGGAGAAGTGATTACATCACACACTCCTAAAGAGATTCATTCCAGCAGCTCTGTGGTCTCATTTAGTTGATTGGTTGATCATTGACAATCATGTATAGCTTCACTTGTGATCACTGAGGTGTCAGATAATGATGAGATGCTGATAAAGACTTCTTGGACAGCACTGTGAGCTGTCACATAATTTGCCCAATGCTCATCCGTTTTCTATTTGTCTTGTGATTTTGGTTCGTTATTGATACTTTTTATGTGTTTGACGGTTTTCACGTTCGCTTCAAGTTAAAAGGAAACTTTCACCTTCCAAGTAAACTTTATATTAAGGCACCGTTCTCTTCTTCTCCTTCAATCTGTTATGTCAGACACTCTCACACTGATGTACTCCACTATCTGCCAATGGGCAGCACTTCAGATAACTATAGGATCCAGTTCCATGCCCACACACACACACACACACACACACACACACACACACACACACAAACACACACACACACACACACACACACACTTTAATGTACAAAACTGCTTGACAAAGTATAGCATCCTGTCAAGTGGCGAGCTATTACTGTGTGTTATTAACTGTTTGTCTAGAGTGAGAGTGTGGGTGGAGCGGCAGCCAAGAACATGCATTAGTACACACACACACACACACGCACACACATATGGAGATCATTTTGTTTCTTTATCAAACAGTCAAAACAAGTGGTTTGAGAGAGAAACTTTCCACACTTTTGCTTTCAAACTCTAAACTTTTGCTTTCAAACCCTAAAAT
>JAVQJL010063601.1:0-11753 GCA_036024295.1 Nannoperca obscura | reverse complement strand
GTCTTGACTCTATTTTCTATTCATTTCACAACGTATGGTGGTGAATAAGTGTGACTTTTCATGGAAAACACAAAATTGTTTGGGTGACCCCAAACTTTTGAACGGTAGTGTATATTAGTGACCTTTAGAGGTGCTGGTAAAAACCAGGCTATGCATCACCCTGTCTTTATGCTATGCTACGCTAAGCTAAACTAATGAACACCAACATTATTACACTAACTCTCAACTATAAAGCACATTTTCCAAAATGTTGAACTAATCCTTTAAATTACAGACATAAAACACACGTCTGTGTGATGACTTCTCCTCACCTGCGCCCTGAGACTTTTCAGTTCCTGCTCCAGCCGCGTGCGCAGCCGCAGCTCGAGCGTCTCCCTCTTCTCGCACGCGGCCTGCAGCTGAGCCAGCGCGCTCTGCAGCCGCTCCACTTTCTCCACGTAGGCTCTCTTTCGCTGCAGTTCTTCCTCCAGCTGCCGGTTGCGGTGCTGCGTCGACACCAGAGCCTGCTCAAGCAGCTCCCGTCTCAGCTGGCACTCCTCTCCGGAGACGCGCAGGTGCTGTATCTGCCTCTCCAGTTGTTCGCGCTCCCGCTGCTGCTCTTCATCTAAGATACAGGGAGGGGAGAAAAGAGGTGAATGGTGGTAAGAGGAAGATGTGAGGTGGCGAGGTTATCATCTCGTGTTGTCCTCGTACAAGAGGTCAAATGAATGTTAAAGAAGGGTCATAGGCTACTGTATATCAGGACATTGATGGGGTCAGTCAAGTGGCTATGTCAGCTTAGGTAGTTATATTTTGAATGGAATGTGACCCAACAATAGACATTTAGGCCTACACACGGCCATTAAAGGCATCTGGTTCAACGACAGGCCATGTTTACACCATGCTGTCTAAAATGAATCAGAGTCACAACCAGTTTGCTGTATTGTGAACTTATTCAATATTTCAGATTTATTAATCAAAATTTAGTTTTAATGAAAACCTTTACACAGGAGAGCCAGTTTCTCTGTTGTGCCACTTTAAAAGGGGGGTGATTACACAACACGAGTGCAGGCCTGTGGAGGGAATGCAGACTTCCTCTTATCCACTTACGTACACACAGGCATAGCTTTGTACTGGGAAAAGCTCTGGAATGCTTCTAAGGCCGTGAAGTAAACAAGCAGCTCAAAATATAATTCAAGTGGTCCTGGTAACAAATAAAATACATAAACTATACATCCCACTGTTGAAATGTGTTTTTGCTCCTGTTGTTCCAAGATAACATTTCTGATCTTATTGCTCAAGGCAATGACTTGGCTGTTTAAAATACCCAGCAAAGTGCAATTGTCATTCCAGCTGGTTAATGTCTAACAGAACAGTATGGCTAATTATGTAATTACAGCTGATTCACAAAATGAAAGAAAATCTAGCCCCCACTGTCAGATATGTCTATGCAAGGTAAAAAATTACATAGTCAGAAAATAATTCATAAATGTATCAAAAGTTGTATTTGGCAAATAAAAAAGATAATAAACAGAGGTTAGTTGGGTTTACTCTACAGCAATCTCTGCACAGAACAGAAAAGGTGGAAAGATATATTCACAACTGGCCGATCATGGTTAAACCATGAAGTAAAGAAATGCCCAAACAAGGAGAGCGAAGTAGGAAGGGGTCATGTTAAGTTGGGCCTGGACGCCATGGAGTCCCAGACTTATTAGTTCCCCTTGAGGAGGGAAGTCAGCAGTGATGCAAAACTGAGCAAAAGGGGGAGGGGGGCAGGAGGCATTCCTAATGCAGGAACAGCCTGAAATATCAAAAAAAAAATTCCTGGAATCCAGGCCACATTTACTACAGCCATGAAAAATGGCTGGCGTCTAAAGTGTGCCAAGAGTAACTCTTAACATTAGAGATAGAGCCATCTGTGTCCCAACATGCAGGGACACAGCTTTTATAACGCACCACCTCACTGAGGGAGGAAACCAATCCCTGCTTAACTATGTTGTGCCATTGTTAAGTGCTTCACATGGTGGTGTGGTTTGTCGAATCTGATTTTTTTTTTTTAAAGATCGTCAAAGTCTACCCCGTTTCTGTTAAGTTACGAGAAGACAGATTCTCTAATAAAAGATCAGACATAAACTTACTTTGCTCCAGCAGTTTAACAAAGACATGCTGTCTCTGGTCTGTACACTCTGCCTCCTTGGCCGCTCGCTGTTTGGTAGCTGTATCAAGTTGTTCTGTTAAGAGGATAAAAAACAAAACACGACGTGTTACACATACTGTCTTACGTTTAAAAGTCACTACCAGGACAGTTCTGGTCCGACAGATGAATGGGCACATACCTCTCAGGTCTCTGTTAAAGTCATGCATCCTCTTGATCTCGGCCTCTAGTTTGTTCCTCATTGTTTTCTCCAGAGTTTCACGCTTTGCAGAGCCTTTCATCAGAGTCTCATAAGCTTCAGATATCCTCTGAATCTCTGACTCCAGCTGAGAAGAAAATGCGAGAAGATGATCAGTCTCTGGGAGATGAATCCCCATTCATTGTCTGGATTGTGGTTTGTGTTACAGTTGTTATTATCAATGAGGCTAATTAGTCATCTCCACAAAACCCGCCCTTTTTCTTTTTTTACCACCTGCAGACAAATGGCTTTTTAACACTATGTGCAACTCAAAAGCGAGAATCAACATTCCTGAGTGAACACTTGTGGGTCCCAGGTGTCGAGGCATTCATCTCCTTTCATGGCAATATGCCAGCATGTTTGAAAGACAGAGGGGGTAGGATGTGTTGTAGGTTGGAATGAGGGCAAAACTCTCAACACCTAACTGGTAGAGCACATTATTTGAAAAGTCACATACTATGAAATAAATATGATAAAAGCTCTGGGAGATTTGTCTATGTCACTCCTCCCATGAAGGGAACCAATCACATATTGGTATGCATATTCCTCATCTGCCAGACGGCTCATCACCCTGACATGCACTGGCAAGAAACAATTGTTTTTACGACTTCCACACCCCTGTATGAGCCAACAGCTCCGTTCATCGCACCACCTTCCTCTCTCACCTTCTGTAGCCTGGCGGCCTTCTCTGCGTAGACCTCCAGCTCCTTCCTGAGCCGCTCATTCTCTCGCATCAACACGTCGGTCTGAGCTGAGTTATGGTTGGAGGCTGTGCTGATGCCATTGTCAGCCACCTGGGACTGAGCAGACACATACCTGCTGAGGGGAGACATGAGTAATTCATTACAACACTGCTGAAAACCACCCAGTCTTGGAACTACTGAATGAAAGAACTGTCTGGAGCTACTAATTTGACAACATTTGATTTGATCTGATACCCAGACTAAATCATAATCCCAAAGTGTCCTCCATCTGTTGTGATTACCTGTGATGCTGTGAGTAGAAGGGTGGAGGAGGGTCTCTGTAGTACTGGCCATGCTCCTGTGAGTGGCTGAGCATATATCCAGGAAGCCTGGCAAAGATAGGATAGTCCGGGGGTGGCCCGCGCTGGTCTACACACTGTTGGGCCCCTTGCCTGTCAGCCGCCACAGCATTTGTAACATTATTATCATACAGCTGTGGATAGCTGTGTGAGGAGCTCATAGCCAGACTGTGTCTCGGTCCTTTCCTCTCCAGAGAGAGCTGCAGGAGCCTCTCACTGAGGGAGCGAGCGTGCTCTCTCTTCATATCCCACTGTCCCTCACTGTGACCCCCCATTATGTCCATACTGGGCCCTTCTTGCTCCGCCTGCTGAGAGATCAGGTACTGGGAGTGGACCTTGGCCTCTTCATAAGTGGGCAGCTCCTCTCCATGCAGCTGGTACAGATGGCACACCTGGCTCTCGGAGTGCAGGCAGTCCCCCTGGTGCTCTTGGCCTTGCGGCTCCTGTCGTTTGGACATCTGGATGTACTGGGACTCCTCCTGAGTCAGGCTCTCCAGAGAGGAGCGGGGACTGCCGCTGCTGCCTCCACGCAGGGCCTGCTGCTGGATGGCAAGAAGCGTGCGAGTATCTGTCAGATTCCCATAGCGGAGCTGTTCTTGGATGAGACGGTGCAGGACCGTTCCAGATGAGTCTTCAGCAGTTCTCATATCAGTCAGTGGGAAATGAGCAAAGAAAAAAAACTGTTTGGCGGTTTGGGCACTTCACAAGTCACAAATCTGAAAGAAAAAAAGAATCTTGATAAGACAAATATGTTACATTTGATCTCATCAGCTCACTAGTTTTCAAGGTACCTCAACCCATATTGTTATCATCCATTCTATGGTATCAATGGTAGCAGAAGCCACCACTGCAAATTCCTCCCAATTCATATACAAACTTCTGTTGCACAAAGAGTAAGTGCAAGCAAGTTCATGAGCTGTTGCTGGAAATACCCCTGACAGTGATGTCAGTGCAGATCCAGTTTTATTGCCCACACACTCTAATAAAGCATACTTTTCCTTCAGTCAGACAGAAGCGTAACACTCAACAGTTGCTATAAACACCACAGACTAGTTTCCACAAACACAACAACAAATAGACTGATTTCCCACATTTGGCATAAACGACAGTGATGTAGCCGCATAATCTGCTCCCATACAGGAAACATGCTGAAACGTGTAAAATGCTTAACTTAAAAACTCCTGTTCTCAAAAAGCTCCCTGTGGGAATTAATGTGATAACATCCTGCTAAGAGGCTTTAAATTGACCAGAAACTCAACTTTGTGAGATTAATTTAATTTCACATAAATTTGATATATGTGGAATCTAGTCCAATAAAGGGGATGCTCTTCACAAGATACAATGTATAAATAAACCAGGACTCATCTTTAAACGAAACATGAAAACGCACATTAATCATTAATCAAATCATTAATCGCACATTAACACTGCGCCACGCAAAACATCCGTGCCAATGGGGCTTCTAGTTATCCGGTATATCCAAACACAACCCAATAGATAAAACAAAATGTTTAACGTACCAAATTATATTCTCATCCCACACGGAACAGTAACCGGTGGCGTAACCTCACAGTATTCTGCGCTCAATTCAACACAAGCGTCCTCCTCTGAGCTCCTCCATGGAAGTAACGTGTGTGCGCGCCGACGACCAGCAGCAGACTGAGAGGACTGAAGCTGCGGGCTGCACGAATAAATAACTGAGGGCCGATTGTTCGCTGTGGCTGGAATGACTGGAATGTAAAGGCTCCAAGTCCCTGTGGGATCAAAAGCAGAGCACAGGGGGGAGGAAGAGGAGGAGGAGGAGAGAGGGGGAGCAAAAAATTGGATTGAGAGCAGCAACACTATCTCAGCTGGCTGCTTGTGTCATGTAAAGGAGCTTGTTGTTGTTTTTGTTGTTTTGCAGTTTGAGGAATTTGAAATCTCTATACTGCTCCTAAAGTTAAAGGAGATTTAAGCCATTACACTTTTAGGAGCGACATAGGAATGTTATTGTGAAACTGCAGGAGATATAAAGATCATAAAATGCAGTAGAACATTACAACCTTGCTGCCGTAAAGACTGTATTGTAATACTGCAGCGATGTAATAAGAAATATGATTATATACAAGGATGTCTATGTTAAACTAATATGAGAGGGGGGAAGATCAAGATTTAGGCCATTAGTTTTGTTCAGATTTCAAAAGCAAATTGATATGTGACAAAACACACATGCAGCCTCAACCTCTCATTACAAAAAGTGGTAAAATGACCGTGGCTGCAGCTAACAGCTGTTTTTATTATCCATTAATATATGTTTTAGCCTATAAGATTCCAGAAAATTGTGAAAATTTCTCGTCTCAAATTCTCAGAAGCCCCAGGTGATATATAAGACCAACGAACAGCCCAAAAAGCCAAAGTGAATTTGCAAACAGAGAAAAACAGCAAATTCTCACATTTGAGACGCTTTGAGATTTGACATTTTTGCTTAATAAAAGTCCTAAATGATTGCCTAATTTTCATTTCTTTTCTGTAGAATGACTGATAATCATCTGCAAAAAGATGTGACATTGAACTGAGACCTCAGTATAATTTGTGTTAATTTAAGCTGAACTGTATTGCACAGTGGATTTTTATGTGCTTTACGTGATAGAAACCACATAGACTTGATAAGAGATGTTATTATTATAACTATCACATTGAGGCGGTGATGAAAACAAGTGCTGTCATATAACTGAGACATGGATTAATCATTATTTTCTTGAACAGCCTTTTGTTTGCATGTGCCTGGTAAATATTTAAGCCGTGGCCCGTGCCAGTTAATTGCAGAGTGTGTGTCTGTGTGTGGACATGGAGGGAGAGGGGCGGGTGCGAGGCACGCTGCCTGCCAGCTGTCCGTGGACTGAAATCCCCTTCCCCTCCTTTAATAAGAGCTCTGAGAGATGCATTGTTCTCCCCAAAAAGCAGACATGACAGGGGCAGCCCTGCCATCTGCTGTTCTCCCCTCCACCACTAGCACCGGCTATATGCTTCACACACACATGCATGTAGATGGAGACCCTGGGATCAGCTGGCAGTGGGGGTTGGGTCGTAGTATTGGATAGTATTGTCATTGAGTGCAGCGTTTTTTTTTTTACATGAAAAGGATCATTCTAATGTGGTGCTAGAGGTTGTGGGGTGTAAACAAGTCTCCTCTTGTTCATACGGCGGAGTCGTTCGGCACAAAAAACTGCAGGTTATTTTATCTCAAACATTCATAGGCAAACGTCCACCTACTGATTTGCATGGCAGTTGAGTACCAACAGTTGCTGAAGAATGCTGATTACCTCAACACCTGATAAGGATCAACAGGTTTTGCCATTTCATGATTCATCTGGGTCGACAAGATAAGCAAGGGGTTTATAACGCCTCACATTGTCCATGTACCATTTTAATGGGAGCTTATAATGTACAGTGCTGCAGATCGCTACAGGATTAGTTTGACATTTTGGAAACTATGCTCATTCGCCTCCTTGATGGAAGTACAATAAGATGCTTGATACCTTCTCTCATACCTGTCCTTTAAATATAAATATTAGATTTGCTGCAGCCGGGAGACTGGCTGTTTAGCTTAGCTTAGCACAAAGACTGGAAACCGCTTAATTTGTTAAAAAACCAAAGTGTAAAAACGACAAGTTGTGGTTAATCACTGTAACTGTCTAACTCTCTGCAAGAATACGCACAAAATGTCAAACTGTTCCTTAACATTTTTAATATAAGTGAAGACACATTTTAATTCATACCACTAATTTCTACTATGAAACTATATATCAGCAACAACGGGCCACATTCATCACACATCAGCTGTGTGTCATCTCCAGCCAGAAAGAGAGGAGGCACACAGAGAGCAACATGACTCACACATTTCATTTGTACACTGGAAAACTGTGACGTCAATACGTAGGTTCTGTATGGTGTGATTAGAAAATACAACCACGGCTGTACAGGGTGTCATTAATGTTGCATTTTCTAATACAGTATATAGAACTGGCATGTCATGATAATGGGATAATACTTTTCTGAAACTCTGAAGCACAATTTCTGTGTCTTTTTGCACATAGACAACAAAGCCAGCACACACAGAAAATGAAGCAGTCCTTAACCTGCTGGAACAAGTTGACATTGTTCTTTTTTTATGGCTCCACTGAATTTCAACCACACCAGGTTCACAGTCAAACAACTGAATGAATGATCATCCAGGTATATCCACCCACCCAAAACCATTGCATTCTCACAGTCAACATATCATTTTCAATCAGAGGTGAATAACATATATTAAGACTTGAAGTGAGGGAATCAGACCAACATCACACAACATGATGCTTCCTAATATAATCCCACAAACTAGCAAACAGTAATGAATAGAAAGAAATCTTCTCCTAAAGGAATTTGCTTTCTTGAGAGTTAGATGTAAGAGATACCGCTCTCACATCTGTACATTACTATGGAGCAAGGGGTGTTGTTAGCTTAGCTTAGCACAGGGGTTTTCCAGGTCTGACACTGAGAGCCCTCCCTCAGACAAATGTTTTAGAACATTGGCATGCCCCTTTCCTTTTCACCTCAGCCAGTAGGTGTAGCCAGCCTCACATCACCCCCCTTCAACTCTCACATACCCCGATGAGGAGGCGCACCTCATAGTTTGAAATCCTCTGGCCTAGCATAAAGACTGGAAAGAGGGGAAAACAGCTAGCTAGGCTCCGTCCGAAGATTAAGAAATTTGCTACAAGGACCTATAACGCTTTCTAATTAACATCTTATTTGATTATTACCTACATTATTATATACACAGTATTTTGTGGTGCTGGATTTTTTTAGCCATTGGATAGGAACAGGCGAGCTATTTCTCCCTGTTTCTAGTATTTAAGTGCCCATATTCCTTTAACCTATATTCCTTTAAGCACACAAAGGAAATGATTAGCATTAGCATCACCTGTGTTTAGCATAGGGAGAATAGCGAATGTTAGGAATATATTGTAGAAGTTATTTTTCATCCTGTGCTTCTCGCTAAGAGTTGTTTCGCACAGGTGACTGTGATGATTGCTGATTCCCAGGGGAGGCAGGTATGACTGCTGGTGTGCTTTTGAACCGTTGTTGGTACAGTACCAGGTTGTTGTTGTTGTTGTTGTTGTACCAGGGGAACAAAGTCAAAGATTTTACTGAAGACGCAAACCGCACATTTTACTAAATGTTTGTCACCATGTTAGCACATTTCAGCTTTATCAAACAGACATCCTGTAAGACTTTTTTTCAAAACACATTTGCAAACGGGAGTAACATTTAAGATCAGCCATTCGAACCTGTTAATGGCATGGCCTAGGCTGACTGGGTTAACACAATACAGACTGGGATCTGGGAGCGGCAGCCTTGTTATGTGAGGTGGGACAAGCTAGGCGCTTCAGCAGCTCCTTTTGTTTTCCTGCAAAGGAGGAAATAGCCGCATTCCTCACATTACCATGTCCATGGGGTCTGACCAACCTCCAGTCTGCTGTTTCACTGGGGACGACAGGAGGGCAACCAGCAGCCACTGACATTTTCATTTTAATGGGGGTTTCTCTGATGAAAAATACTGCTGTCCTAAATCATAAGCACAACTTTTTCTTAGAAGACAATAGCTATGAATGACTTATGGAAACAAAGTGAATAGAATATGTAGACCTACTTAATTTTGATGTGTGTTGAGTTGGGATTTTTTTTTTCTTTTTATATATTATAACAATATCAGCAGACAAGTCATAACATTTGAAAACTGAACACACATATGAGAATGTTATTCTAATGCAGTGAAAAATGTCTTAGTAGGAGTAGACATACTATTTTTGCTTCCTCTCACAGACTAAAACTTCCCAACAAACGTCAGCAGCCATATTTGGGGACTGTGAAACAACTGATGGTGAACAACATTTACACAAGTCAGATTTGTTGCAGGTCTACTAAGAAACGTTCCCCCGCACCTGGTGACACAAGAAATTCCTCACTTAACCATAAAAGTAAACAAGTCACACTGAACCAGTGAGGAACTCCAAACAGGACTACGCCTGTGGGTGATGCTGTTTACAGATAAGGCAAGGACACATATTTTCATGATTGCCCCGTGGGATCGTTGCTTTAGTGGTTCTACTCTGGTTCACTTCAGCTCAATTCAACTACATTTTCCTGGATTTGAGTCATAGAATTCAGTACAGTTTGATTCAGGTCTACATAATTGTCTTTCACGTTATGATACAACAATGTAGAGTCAATGTGGGATTAAATTGGGAACACAACCTACAAATTAATAAAAAATATCTGATGGAGCAATGTAATTCTGCTATGACTATTTGCTTCTATGTACCGCAATTTCAAGTAACGTTTTGTACATATGGACATAAAATAAGATCAAAGCAGGTTACATTTAGGATGTGGATGACAAGAAAAAGAAGCAGAGTTTAACATTAGCAGCACATTTTAAATCACACAACATGCAACAAAAGCTACTGGCTGGAATCAAACTGGCAACATGGCACTGTACATGCAGCCATATGACAAGTGCTGTAACCATTCGTTTACCAGGGCGCTCCAGTTAATAATATTTATAAACAGCGTTGGGCAAGTAACTGTAAAAATGTAATCAATTACTCATCACGAATTACTCATTGAAAAAGTGATTACAAAATGTCAACAGCAACATTAGTAACATTACTTATCACTTTACTTTTGTTACTCAGCCCACATCCATCAAAGGTGTGTCAAAGCGCCATCACATCTTCTGTATTCAACATGTCCAGAAGTAGAAAAAAACATATATTTTTTAACAAGCAGCCAATGGTTAGGAGGTATTTTCTGACCACCAAGCGCTAATGTTTTGTGCTGGTGGATGACTGCATGCAGCCCTCCAGAGAAGTGCTGACCTCCACTTAAGGTTTACCGACTGAATGAAGCCACAGTTATCAGTGGCTAGCTACAGGCTAAAAAGAAACAAAATGTAAGTAAGACAACTTTTGAATAACTAGGAGGCGCATATGTCCTTTTTTAACTGAGGCTAACCGCTTCCTCACACCTCCTGCGCCAAGCTAACGCAGCTATCCTGCAGCAGTCTGTCCACTGAACGCACTCATAAGAAACAAAGAAATTATTATTGAAAAAAAGTTATCACATCACTACATGCTTATAAACAGTTAATAAATACTTTAAAACACACTGGAAGGATTTGTCAACTGTGTTTAATCATACACCTAAGATATAGTTTAATCAAGTAATAACCTCAGCTAACAAATGCTCTTATATTTGCTCATTTTATATTTTCAATTATAGTGTGTTATTAAGTGTTTATAACCTGCTTATGAATGATAATGGGTGTAATGATCTATCTAATGAGTCCAGTGCTGACCCGGATGGTGTTGACTGGAGGCTGCTGGCCATTTGCTTTAGCCAGGGGTCAGAGAGCAACTGCTGTGGTGATAGTCATCTCTGCAGCTACACTAACATCCTGCTGCCTCATTTGCCTAAACAAATCTGTTCTAGCCAGGCCAGTATCGATTAAGATGCTCTCCTGACGGCCATACAGACATACATGTAACTGCATGTTACATCTGCTTTTGGTCTTCTGGATCCCTTTAGTGGTTTCTGTTGAAAAGACACTGAAGCAAACCAATTTACAAATCCAACTCATACTGACTCACCCTGAAAGTAAATACGTCTTAAATAGATGAAAAAGATGAAAAAGAGAAAAGTCTACTGTAATCTCCCAAAATTAACAATTCCTGGTGATTAGGGGTGTCTATAAAAGGACTCCATGTCTGTGTGAGCTCTTTGGATATTTAACTGTAGCCAAAGTGTCCTGACAGTCACCTTCAAAAGCAGGTAAGGATTGTCGTCACAACCACACAATGAACAAAGACTCTGTTGAGGAGGTATGAACCAAATCATGCAAGAAGATACTGTGAATAATTCACATTTACCAAGATTATTTTTTGGCTTTTTCTTCTGATAGTTTTAATTTGTGGATCAAAAAGTTTAGTTCTTAGTTTCCCTAAGAGTTTTAGGGAAATACACTAATCCTGTATAATTGAGAATTCAGCTGTAATAAGAAATTACCTAAAAAAGATCACAAGCCAAAATAAAATGTAAAGCCTTCTAAATCCAAACATATCATGTGACAAGGTTTATCACTGCTTTAATGAAACTAAAGACACAAATATGAAATTTGAGTATTGTAAATACTCAGAACAGTTGATTCAATTCAATTCAATTCAATTTTATTTATATAGCGCCATATCATAACAAAGTTATCTCAGGGCACTCAATCACATGGAGCCGGTCGAGACCAACTTCCACACACACAAAGA
>JAVQJL010063597.1:0-18401 GCA_036024295.1 Nannoperca obscura | reverse complement strand
TTTCTACTGTTTATTATTCTTTTTTCAATAACTTTATTGAGCATTGTAACTGTATCAAAAAGCAATTTCCCTTCTGGGATTAATAAAGTATTTCTGATTCTGATTCTGATTCTGATCTTTACTTTTAGCTTTATGTTGGTTTTTTTTCCAGCTGGTGTTCCTGCAGTCTGAGTCCACTTCCAGCCGACTGGGGCTGGTGGGAAACTGAGGCCTGTCCTGTGCAGTCAGACGGCTGTAGTTACAGTAACTATAAAGACCAGTATCACACAATCTTGTAATATTACTCGTATGTTTCTCCTAATCACAAATATGTGGATGTATGGCGTCAAATCATTTTTATTTATTTCAAATCAGTTGAGCTTTCAGTCTTTTTATGGGGGAAATCACTGGCATCTGATTTTTATTATAATGTAGCAGTTCATTGGATTTCCATGTGCCAAACATGTACTAGACAAAGTCATTCACAGGTGATGTTGCTGATATTTGAGACACAGTCCAAACGCAATATCAAAGATGATTTTATTTACATAAATCTCTTTTTAAAACAAAAGGCAAAATTAACAGCTTTTACCCTTTTCAAAAGCTTTCAGAACAATCAAAACTAATAATTCAAGTTCATGTCAAAAAGCACAGCTTTCTAATCAAATCAGACTCCATCTCTTTCTCATTATCAACAAGAACTCAATGGATTCCTTGCAGCTTATTTTCTGCGACCAGTAATTACAACAGTAATGAGCACGAGTTTGTAGTCAAACCCTTAAAGACGTTCAGGCTGTGGAAGTCTAAACAACGTAATACTCAGTTGTGCTTGAAAACGTATTAATACAAACTCACAACGAAGATCTGTCGTCACTGAGGGATCAAAAAGGTTCAAAACGTGCCTCCCAAGTGTTTTCTGGTCTTTCCTGCGTGTCGGTAGTTAAGAGTTTGGATCAGCGTTCAGTCGGACATCTGCTGCTAGAAAACAGACCGGAGCGACTGCTTTTTATAGCCCAACATTACCACAAATATCACAGGTTGTGAGAAATGACAATGTCTTTGCAACTTGAGAAAACAGTCATAAGTTTAATGCAACTTTACTTTTCCAGACTTTTCTGCAGCTCCTTTAGATTGTTCAGGCCTGGATATTCTTCAGTTTATTGAAGAGTCTTCCAGCCGAGCAGAGGGACCCTGAGACTAGAAGCCCAGTTTGAGCCTTCAGAAAGGTGCAGTCGTCGCCCAGGTTGGACAGAACGAGAACGCTCCCGTCTGTTTCAGTGATTACAAATTAAAAAGGTGCTTTAACTCAACAATACGACACCTTTCTGGAAGGAAAATGACATCTGCCTTTACAACACGGCCAAAAACTGACATGTAAAATAATTGTGAAAGAAATGCAAAGTGGCACCTTTTCATTCTGATCTTCTGTGACATTTTCTGAGGAGCATCGAGAAATTATTATTTCATCCAACACAATCTTGCTTTTGATTTTTTTTTTGGAACAGAGCTCATCAAATGTGGCCTGCACAGTGACTCCAACAAACAAATGACAAACAAGAATTGAACCAAACTAAATACTGATTTGTGTGAAGAGACGTGTGGACAGTAGCATCGCTTAACAAAACAAAGTCTTCTCTGATCCTAAAGGAGAATGTGTGCACGTTTCGGTTTTATTATATGTACAATAACGTACACAAATGTAAGCGAGGTCACACAAGAGACCAGTAGTAATGATAGAGGTATATCAGTGATTACAGTAGCAAGTCATTTCTCAAGCAGACACTTGTGTTTTTATCTGGTTGGCGAGGAGTTGATAGAAAACCGCTCCACTCTCCCGCCTTCGTTCTCTCTCTCTCTGGACAAGTTCACAAATGTTTTAGTTGAAGCCATTTAAGGACAAAAATGTTGAACAAGTGTACCACGGACTCGAGCGCTGATCAATCTGCAAGTCAGGATTTGAGTGAGAAACATTTCCAGAGTGAGCGAGGCCTCGAAGCACAAGCGAATCAGCAAACTCCACCGACACGTGACGAAGATGTAACCTTGATGAGGACCGTGCACCAATCAAATACAAGCAGCTGCAGAAGCCTTCAAACAGAAGCACAGAAAACCTGCACCCAAATTCTGACTTGTCGACTGATTAAAGCTTGAATTTGATTCGTCGCTTCGCACGTTTTGTCGTTAATAAACTAACACACTCCAGTGATTTCCCTATAACACACTGCTAGGGAACATGAACTGCATCTTTAAGACATCGTCTAAGCACATTACATGTCGGCAGGCGCACACATGATCACACACACTCGCGCACACACACACACACACAGGGGCTGCATAAGTGACTAAATCGAACCAAAGTTGTGATGTGGCTTCTTTTCTTTTCTCTGGGGAAGAAATATTTCCACAGCCTGCTCAACAAGGCAGGCGGAGGTTCTGCAGGTTCTCAGATTCATGCTGCAGAAAAACCAACTGGTGTGTGTGTGTGTGTGTGTGTGTCTGCTCCGAGGCATCGGGAAATAAACAGCGGTGCCCACACGATTTGTCTCAGAATTCCCACTCATTTTGAGATAAAGTAAAAATAAATAAATAAAATAACAGTATGAGTTTTTGGTCTACATCATACAGCACCTGCACACACACACACACACACACACACACACGCGCATGCACGCACACAGCAGCAGTTACTCTTTTCCATGAGCCCTTATAGAGTAAAACCCAAACTCAAAATCAAACAAAAAGAAATTCACAAGACAAAACAGAACGACATCCCTGACATTTTCAAGAACAAATTAAGATGCTGAAGTTGTGTTTTATAATTATTTTTAACTTAAATATAATAAGGATATATGTATATTCTTTCTATAGATCTTTTCTCGTCAGTCCTCGGTGGAGTCTGTGTCATCATTAATATAGTCCTCTTCTATTGGCATGCTGCCGTTTTGAGTCCCCCATTCCTCTTCGTCGTACTCTATGCTGTCGTTGTCCTCCAGCAGCTCGTTGTCGAGCTCCGCCGGTCCTCCTGCAGCCTGAACACCGGCCGCCTCTCCATCAGCCGGCAGCTCGGCATCCGGCTGTCCCTGCTGGTTGTCCCCCGGCGCCGGCGGGGCTGCAGCAGCGGCGTCTTGCGGCGCTGCGTAGCCCCCGTTGTTGTTGGAAAAGGCGGCTCTGTCTCGGCTCTCCTCCTCCACGTAAACTCTCTGATGGCACATGGGGCACGTGTCCTGGATGTAGAGCCACTTCCTCAGGCACAGCGCGTGGAAGTAGTGGTGGCAGGGCGTGATGCGGGCCGAGGTGGCGAACTCCTGGTAACAGATGGCGCACACGTCCTCGATGTCCCTCAGCTGGTCCCCGTGCACCTCCGGCAGGGAGTTGATCTTCTTCACAGCTGTGCGGCGGTTGATGAACGTCTTCCAGCCGTTCTTGGCCTGCAGGTAGATGTTGAAGTAGGCGTGCAGGCACATCATGCAGGCGCGGATCTTGCTCCCCGACTCAAACATCATCGTATAAGCGCCGTTTCCAAACATGATGACGCCAAACAGGAACTCAATGATGTTGCCGGTGGAGCGCACGTAGTAGACGTAGTCGTCCAGCTTCTCCCATAGGACGTTGGAGAATCCATCCGCCATGAAGAGGCCGTAGACTGTCAGTGACACCACCACCTGGAGGGACGGGGGGAGCGAGTTACATACTATATACTGTAAGAAACTCTGCTTATTAGCAAGATTTAAGTTTAATCTGACATTTTCTTCCTTTTCTGACAAATCTTTAACTGTAAAAGTAAAGACCAGGTCAGACGGAAGCTATCGCAGAACCACTCCTGGAATACGCTGAACCTCGCAGACCTAACAGCAGGTATGTAGGTAGGTGTGCAATTGTTCAAACTCATTTGACAGAAAAGTCTCCGTCCTCACCTTCAGGCAGAGCTCCACGCAGAAGGCGGTGACAGCAAAGAGCCAAGTGTTGAGAGCGTAGTGGTGCCAGAGGGCGTAGCTGAGCACCACGGGGAGCGTGAAGAGCGCCAGGGACACCAGCAGGACGGGGAAGTGGCGGCGAAAGGAAGAGACGTGGGAGGCGCTTAGGGACATCAGGACAGGGTCGGTCATGCCGTGGATAAAGTGCAGGATGGCCGTCAGCAGAAGGCACATGTTCCGGCTCAGACGGACCTTCAAATCAAAGCCAGAGAGGCTCTAAGTCACTTACATATAATGAAATCTGAGTTAACAGCAAACAGTATCAGTAAATCAACAGGATGTTGTCCGGCACGAGTCGTCGGGTGACTCACCAGGCGTTCCTCAGGGTCCAGGCTGCTGAGGCCGGTCTGCAGGGCCAGGATGAAGAACAGAACAGGAGCCACGAAACCTAAGCGCTTGTCCTCCTCCTCCGTCGACCCTGAGGGGTCAAGAGGTGACAAAACACAGCGTGTCATACAGATTCAAAAAGATTTCTACGGCAACACACACACACACACACACACAGTCGTACCTATGAAGGCCAGGATGCTGAGGCCGAGGTAGTGTGCGACAGAGGAGATGACGGCGCTCATCCCCAGAACAGTGAGCGTGGAATCACAGCCAGAGATGATCAGGTTACTCAACAGATCCCAGAACACGTCCCAGCTCAGCAGGTAACCCTGGAAACACACAGCGCCCTTTACTCTTCACATGTACGTGTGTGTGGTTGTGTGTGTGTGTGTGTGTGTGTGCTAATTCAGTTTGAGTTGACTTTTAACACGTATTTAATAACCACACAGAATGCAATTTAAACCGTTTTTCACAGAGAAACCAGTGGGAACGAAGTACGTTTTCAGTGATCTATTTCATGAGTTCGTCAGCACTTCCCAGCTGTATGCTGTAACAAGGATTTCTAGTGATGTAATTAATCAAATGATTTGATCTGGAGGACGTGAATTTGGTGCTTTTTAAGGCTTCTGCAGATACTCTGATTAAGAGCAGACTCAATGGTTCAGATCTTACCTGTGAGTCGGAGCTCCCGTCTGCCACACTGCCTGTGGCATCCCCGCTCTCCCTCCTCACCGCCCGCACCACGTAGACCAGGATCAGCGCCTGGGCAGTAACCCGGGTCAGCCAGAACACCCGCAGCACGTCAGGGAATCTGATTCTCTTCCACGTGTCCTCTAGCAGCAGCTGAAGCCCATAGATCCTGTACATGTGCCGTACGAGCAGGTAGACGTACCGGCACGAGTAGTAAAACCACTTGAGCCTCATGGCCAGGCACACGGCCGTGTTGAGAGCCAGCGCCAGGCCCGAGAACACGGCCACCAGCTGCCTGACGTCTGCAGGCAGCTCGATCATCAGCCCCCACAGAGGGATCATGATGTCCAGGACCACCAGCGCTGCGAACATAGACTGGAGGTTGAGCAGGAACACGTAGCCCACGCCAAAAACAAGCTGGACTGCAGCCATGCCCAGCCACAGCGTCGGCCCGTTTCTGGGCAGCAACCGGAAGCCCAGAGCCGCTTTGTAGTAGGCGCTGTAGAAGTCTATGTGGGAGGTGGCGTAGTAATTGAAGAGGACCGCCGCCATGCCGAGGAGAACGGCAAAGAAGAGGGTGTAGAACTTGAACAAGGCCTTCTGGGAGAGCAGCAGCACCACGCTGGAGATCAGGACACCTGGGACGCACAACAGAGGGAGCAAAGATGGACGTTCAAGGGATGGAACAGGAAACTATTTCACACGGACTAGAAAATAAACAAGATAATCGTCTGAGTGGCTATAACCAATCTGTCCAGTAAAACAACATTAAGTGTTGAAGAACGTGAACATGGTTCTCTGCGAGAGAGAAACACAAACAGGATTAGGAGGAAAACAATCAGCGATGTAATCCTGACGAGTCAAAGGCAGAACAAGCAACAGGACAAACAGAGAGAGAGAGTCAAAGACTTCATTAAACAAACCTGTCAAACACGACATGACAGAACCACCCAGAGGCAGCCTGTTTACACAGATGATGAATCAATATGTCAAGACTTAATCTGATCGTTTCTCTCTGGTTGGAATAAATGATTCGTTCTGTGCATGTTTGCACATTAAAGGACGTGAACGAGTTTCCAGGACGAACGGAAACACGGCGGCAGCAAAACAACTCTGCTCTGTGGCCGATACAACTTGTTGAACTCCTCGAAACATTAGTAGCTGTGTTTGAAAAGATGACCAACAGCCGAGACTAATATCACCTGTAGTCTTTTGTAATAACTGTGGAGGTCGTCTGTGATCTTAATCCCATGTGAATCTGTCATATCTGCAACTTGCATAGAAAAGATCCTTTCGAAAATCAGCCGTCAAACACAGAGGTCATGCGATAATATTAACCCCGTGCAAGGTTTTATGTTTTGTTTCCCAGTCGAGAATTACGAAGGCTTCGTGTCCCTTGTATAAAATGACCAAGGTCAAAGTGGCAATAAATACAAGGTGTAAGGAAAGAGTCAGGTGACAATGAGACTCCAGTGTAATGACATGTATGTATGCCCAAATGCAAAAACCTCAATAGACTGCTCGGGCACCACTAAACTTTTTTGTTGTTTTCAAAGTTAAAACATGAAACAAGTAAGTAAATAGACCCTGCATTACTGTTTTGTGATTTTGTGTATAAGTGTTGAAGTGTATATGTAAAGTATGTAACTTTATTTTTTTATTTATTTTAAATCACCTTGGCCCCTAACAAAGTTAACCTGTACGTGAAAAGCTGTGTTCACCTCGGATCACCATCCAGAGTTCATTGACTAGACGGACGCAGGGTAATGAACTCTGCTGTTAACGGGGGTGTTTGTGGAGGTCTTCATGTGAAGTTATTTGTTCACTTTTTGTTTCCATTTGTATCTATTGTCTTTATTTCAAGTAAACATTCCTACGGTGTGTGTGCTGGAAATAAACACAACAGATCATGGGCTGCAGAAACATGAGACTGTTGGCTGACCCACTTTAAAAAGGCAGAGCTCTTTGCTACGAACACCAAGAGGACGTCCATGGGGGCTGAGCCGTTCAAAGGTCTACTGTACCAACGGAGAGTTAGTTTTCTGATAGTAGCTTTACTAGGTTGTGCTTTGTGACAATAAATAATAAAGCTGTGATGAATGTAGACTAGGTTCAAGACACTGAACAGATGACGCTGTCAAAAGTCTGTCGTGAGTCATGTGATACAATAACAGAAAATGTTGCCAGGCTTGTTTGTAAAAGAAAAGTGGAAGTGCATCAGACTGCAAATAACAACAACAACGCATTGGAATTGAATGTCATGATTACTGCTTATGTTGAATGAACTCATAATGCAATTGCTGATTTATAACATGAAATATTAAGCTAAACTTGTCATAAAGGTAAAGTATAATGGCATAAAAGTGTATAAATGTGTCTAAATGAATGGGAAGTAAAACCCTCAGCAGTCTGCCTACATCAAGTCTTACACAGAATTGAAAGCATGACTCTGTGGGTGAAGCTACAGGGATAAAGAAGCTTATTTTGACAGAACAACAGATAACTTTCATTAGTTTCCCGACTACCAAATGCGACACGACACCTGTGTGTGTTAAAATACCTGAAGCTAGCGGCTAGCTAGCTTCAGGTATTTTAACAGCTAGCTTCACAGCGAGATGCTAGCATCAGACCAGGCTGAGTTAGCCTTGAGGTAAACTAGTTTAACAGTGTGTTAGACAAAGCTGGGTTGTATTGATATTACCCCTGGTAGTTAAATCGGCTTTAGTCGGTCTGACAGGTGACATAGCTTCACACTACTGCCTAACTTCCCGGCTAACGCAGCGCCAGTTAGCTAGCTGTCAGCTGGTAGCTGCTTGTGTGCTGTTGACATAATCTGGAGGCTCTCGTGCTGGACTCTGCACTTTAACATGCTTACCCGTGACTCTGACCAACACCTTCCCCATGGCACCGGCCCATCCAGAACCAGGGTCGTAATAAGAGTTAAAAATGGCGTCGATAATAAAGATACTGGGAACTCTCAGGGCAACATCCAGCACCGCCAAGGCCTGCTGGCCTAGCCGGGCTTGAGGGGACGCCATGCGGCTTCTTTCAGTCCTGGGGAGCCCCGGCTATCCACGCAACATTAAAACAAGTTAAAGTCCCACAGCAGCCGCCTCTCGTCGGTCCGTGTCGCTCTGCCGGGTGTTTATTTGATGCTAGCAACCTGCTGCCGTCCGCTACGTCCGCCCAGCTGAAACCTCCTGTTGCTCCTTCTCCTTCTCCTTTTTAATGTCGGGTTGCTGTTAACCGGAGTGTTATCGCCAGCAGCCGTTACACGTCGGGGTTCTCCTCCGGTCCAGTGTCATGAGAAATATCACAAAATCTCTGTAGTTGCCATTTCCTATTGCTTCGGTTGCTCTGGGAAGACCGCAGAAGTTGCTAGGCTGTTGGTTGGTTCCGACGTAAGACGACGTAACGTGACGTAAAGCGACGTAACTTCCGGCGTCAGAGGGTGTGGCAGTTGACGTAGAATTGTTGCTAAACTGCAAAATGATTTATAAACAAAAATACTATCTACACAGTTATATGTTATGATAGCAGTTTTACATAAAACACTTTAAATTTAACTATTTAAGTTTTCTTGTTTTCAGTCTTTTTTACCTTCTACACTTTCCAACTCTATCGTTTGATGTTCTTATAAATGTAAAATGGCAACATAATTTGGTTAATAAGTAAAACTACTTTTACAAACCAACGTTAATGTACCGTACCACATCTGTGATCCAACATCAAAAACATATTTGCATTCCTCTACTCTTTGCCTAATTAAATATAAAAAGCCTTTTTTTGTAAATGATATTCAGATTTTATTTCATAAGTCATCATTCACAAACACACACACACACACCCATGAAGGAGTCTTAATCGGGTCTTAAAACTAAAATAAGGCCACATCAGCTGTTCTCCTGAAGGTTTAGTGCGGTTCATCATCAGCTGGAGCTGAAGAAGACATTGATGGTGTTGTTGTAGATTGTGTTGGCGAGCTCCAGCGGGTCCTCTTCCCTCGCTGCTGCCATCACCTCCAGAACTTGTCTGGAAGAGACAAAGAGTGAAATCACTACATCAGATATTCAAAAAAACATTGATGTTGGCTCGCTTGCAAACTGAATCCACCAACATTTAATTACTCACATGATGTGACAGGGCTCATTCCTGTCCTTCAGACAGTGCCCCGTCTCCCATTTCTTCTTGGTGGGAAATGTAGTTTTAACGTATTTGGAGCCTGCGTGAGTGTTTTTCACGGCACACCATGGAGCATCTGGGAGGAAACAGGAAGGAAATGAATGCATAAATAAATGGAACAGCTTAATAACCACAATAACAACAGGAATGTGATGAGAAACACGTCTAGATGCATTATTTATGTGATGATTAAGCCATAAAACTTGAAGTACAGATAATAATTGAATCCAACAATAATTCTGGAGCTATTTAACTGGAACATCAAGTTAATTCAATCAAATTAATTAATTAATTAAATACCTTCTTTACTACAATACAACTGGCTGCAACTAACCTGTTTCTATCATGAGTCTCTCTGTGGGGATCGACTTCATAGCTTCAATATTGGCCTCTGTTTTCAAGGAACTGAAACATAGAAATAACAACAAACACAAAGTTGAAGTTGCAGAATTGTTAATATATGCCTTTAAAAAAATGAAATGACAGTTTCAAAAGAGATTGTGGGGGAAGTATTGAGGTGTTAATTCATTTGCTTTAAGGTACAGAAACTTTAGCCTTCCAGATATAATGTTCAACAGATGTAAGCTCTTACAAGAGGTTTAACTTGTATGTAAGAAGCTGCAACAGAATTGTGAGGAACTGAAATGACATTTGGTTTAATCTGTTATCAGTAAGTCACTGCATGTCAAGCTAACTGAACTTAGAGCTTTGTCAGTCTCAGTGATAATACCTGATAAGGAGAAGGTCACAAGGTCACTCCCAAACAGGAAACACACCTTTGAATCTGTCTGTTGTACAGGAGACCTTCAGGGTCGAGATCTGATATTAAATCAATTAAACTCAGTGGAACTGTACAATAAACCTGTTTTTATGCAACCATTTTCTATTTGCCCAGATATTTTATATAATCTCTCTCAGGGCTGTACTGTTCACATTATCATGAGTAACAATTTCCAGATGACAAGAGTTGAAGTGAACGTCTTCAGATTGTATTTTTTATTCTATGTGGTGTATTTAGTGAGGAGAAACTGTATCAAATTCAGTCAAAGTTGATGGTTAGTTGCAGCTTGGTTGGTTGACCAAAACATGCAACTGTAAATGCACCACGTAAGTTAAACCCGATGTGGCTCCGGTTCTGGGGGGAAATCCTCTCACCATCCATTTATTCCAACATACAGGTCCAGATCAACAAGGGCAGCAGCGTCCTCTGCCGTCCCGTCAAATGAGTGGACCTGCCAGGAAACATTAAAGGTGATCCTCAAGTGGTTCGTCCAACTTTAGTGCATTCATTTCTGTGTTAACTGGGGATTTCCCAGTATTTCCAAAATGCAATGCACAACAGGAATGGAGGAGAAAAGTGACGATGGTAAGACATCTTGGAATACAAAGATTTAGCTATAAACGTTTTAAAAATAATTGATTTTAGTTGCAAATAAAGTAGCAAAGTTGCAGGTTGTCCCTGTCAGTACAACATGGTAACGTTTATTACTTTCTTGTATAGAGAGTATAATAATATCTAGTACAAAACAAATGTCCTCACCACTCCTCCAACACATCGGTCTCGATTTCTTTTCATGATGTCTGTCAAAACAGAGACAGACAGAATAAAAAAGAATCCCTGTCATGATCCAGACCAGGTCCTGCCTGTAAATACGTACCGATGAAGTCCTGGTGGGAGTTTCTGCAGTGGAGGAACATGGGCAGCTTGGTCTCCTCTGCCAGGTCAAACTGCTTCTCAAAGTATCTGAAAGAGCACAGAGAGGGACAGAAAATCAATCACGTGAATCCAAATAAAGGCTCCTTCAGGACGGAGCAGCAACACGGGAACAGAGCTGACCCAGGATCAGAATAATCCAGAAAACAGGTACTTGTTCCTGCTCTTCCAGTGTGAGCATGTGAGGCTTTTCTCTTTGATTTCATTGTTTGGGCTGTTGGTCTGACAAAGCAAGACACTTGAAAGTGTCACTGTGGGATTTGGGAAGTTGATTAACCAACTAATCAACTAAGTAATCAACAGATTCACTGGTAATGAAAAGAACCGTTACTTTTAGCCATATTTCGAACACAGGCTGTAGCAGGATAATAGTGAAGATGTGAATCTGGGATGAAACGACAGTATACCAGGGTCCACACACCTGATGCAACTAACCAAAGGTACATTACACTGGCTGCTCTTTACCTGTTTAGACCTCCAAACATGACTCGAACGCTCACTGACACACACAACCAGCGACGAGGCATCACAAGTAGCCGAAGGCACATTTTAAAGCCAAACACCTGCAGCCAGTTGTAATGTTCAACACAGACAATCACAAACACACTTACTTGAGTTGAGTCTCTTTTGGGCAAAATTCCAACCTGTCAAAATCTGGAACAAGGAGAAAAGACACATTTCAGCATCAACATACCACTAAATAATAGAAATACTTACTGTTACATCTGTCCCTGTCCACTGAGCAGACTGTAGCATCTTTTATATTCTTTATCTATACAGTAGTTTGTACCGTATTACTCTTGTGCTCACATATGAATACAATATTACACATATGTAGAATAACTCATGCCTGACCCTCTCTTGTTCTACACTACATAATGGTGTTTAGTACATTGTATCTTGCTGATTTAAGGCACCACTATGTCACTTTGCTTAGAGCCAGTGTTAACGGTACACACCGAGTCCACACTCTCCGATGGCCACCACCTTTGCCCTGTGGGCCGCCGCCAGCTCCCTCAGCCCAGAGAAGTACTGGGACTCTCCATTCTGCTCAAACTCACTGCAGCGGGTGGGATGGCAGCCGACCGTGCAGCAGAACTCCTCTGTGATACATTTAAAAGGTAGAAAAGGTCCAGCATTAGGCAGATGTTTCTGATTCTGCACACGGAGAAACTGACTAATACTGACACAACTAAATAAAACCTATTTTCTTTGTGTTTGTTCTAATGAAGACTTCACATTTAGGTCTTGTCCCTGGCTCTGTAATCCAATGCTAGAAGGTGAAAATCACCCAGAAGCCATTGGATCACACTGTTTCCCACAATATGTGTTTGTCGTTGTTGTGATTACCTCTGGTCTCAGCTAGCTTAAGGGCCTCCTTGCTGTCTTCAAGGCTTCCTCCTGTGATCATAAACTGTGACGAAGCAACAGACATGAGAGTTACAGTCTACAGTCGTGCTAGCTACTCTGAGGAGCTAAATGGTAATGCATGCTAACATACTGATGTTTAGCAGGGACAATGTTTAGCAAATTCACCCCATTAGTTTAGCATGTTAGCATGCCAACGTGCTAATTAGCATTAAACACACAGTACAGCTGAGGCTGATGGGAATCTCGTTGGAATTAGATTTTGACCTGATGATGCTGCTGCTAGATGAAATCAGAGGACCACCAAAGTATTTAGGACTCATCCTGAGGGGAACATGAATGGCATGGCAGTCCGATGGTTGTTTTACTCAAAACCACAAATGTCAACCTCAAAAGTTAGTAGGATTCATCCTCTGGGGACCTTGAAAGTCTGTACTAACTTTTATGGCAATCCATCCAATAACTGCGGAGATATTTCAGTCTCACACCAACATGGCAACCCCCAAAGCCATGCCAGTAGAAGTAGTCTATACTAAAGCGACAGTCTGACCTTTTCAACTCCGATCCTGAGAGCTCTGTCGATGATCTGACTGAAGTCATCTGTCAGAAAAACACAGCCGGTCTCAGATTAACTTTGTCTCGACAGCCGACAAGTCAAAGGTTAATAAGGGGCTCACCGTCATGTCTCTGCTTCCCTCTGTAGAGTCCTCTGAACATGGGATCTGTCAGGTTCACGCCGATATCTGAGAGGATAACACTCAAATATTGTGATTCATTGATGATGTGGATTCAGTTTCAACAAATTCTCCAACATATCAGCAAATATGTTGTGCTTTTTGAGCATTTTGCCTGCTGTGTGTGTTGCTCCAATGCTTGTAACTTTGTAAAACTGTAAGTATTTTAGAAGTGTAATAACCAAAATATGCACCTTTTCATATAACCCTGCATAGGTTACAGGCAGGTAAGGCTTTAAATCCCTGTTAAGGGTTTGATCAAATGTTCTGCCACCACCTTCAAGACTCAGTACTGATTCTTCACTTTGATGCTAACACCTGGTGCTGATGGTAGTAGCAGCTGTAGTGCAGCATTAACTCTCTGCTATGTTGTGACTGCTGTGTTGTGATGTTCAGCAGGGCTAACTCATAGCTCCATGCTAACTAAACAAGCATGTGTGTCTGTTTACAGCAAAACGCCAGCATGCTGTGACAGTTACAACGTTACCCGCTCTTTATGTAATATTAAACTAGCCATTGAACACAAGTATCTTACCAATGAATTTGTGCTGAGCCATGACTGTAAGAGCAATATTTCTACGAAGAACCTGAACCACACATGCAGCTCTCTCCAATACCATCCTGCTGCAAACCCGTAATTACTGTAACAGAGAGAAGCCACATTACTGAAATAGCTAGCTTTGTGGCCCATTTTCCTTACTTATCTAAATATTTTAGACAAGATACAACGCTAAGGCAATTTTCTATTCTTTTATACCAATTACTACTAACATCTGAGGTTAAAAAGTGACAAGAAAACCTCCAAAAAGACTAGAAAAAGATTTGCGCATTCTGTGCAGATTTACGGTCGTAACGTCCAATCGCAGCACACAGTCCCAGAAGCCACCGCGCCGCTCTGCGAGAAGGTGACAGGGGACGGTGAAAATGGCCGCTGCCTATCTTACTCACCAGCAGAAAGTGTTACGGCTTTACAAGAAGTCACTGAGACACCTCGAGTCCTGGTGCATATTTAGGTAAGAGGAACTGTCTTTGTTCAAGCTATGTGGTGAAAAGTGACAAATACAGACTGTAGCTGCTGCGGTGCTGTATGTTTGCTGTGCAGATAAGCTAGCAGCTAACTGCTAACTGCTGCTAGCCAGGTCACTCGTTCCTCAAATCAGTCAGTTCCACAGTAAAATACTTATCATTGTCAGCTCATCCACTCTTCGTTTAAACAAGAAGCTGTCCCCCACACTGTGATGTTCATTTTAGACATTTTATTGATCAGATAAATTGTTAATTTACACGTTTTATTACACAGGGCGCCAGCTAGCGTCGAAATCAGTGAACAGTCGAGTTAGAGCAATAACATTACATAAACTTGTCTCACTACAGTCGAACTAATGTGAACATGCATATACATCCAGCTGGAGATGTTCACACATAGTATGATTTATTTATTGGTTAGGTGTTTGCTTGTTTACAGGTATCAGCTGTCATTGTTGTGTAAAGGTTTGCTTCAAATCATCATGAGGTTGAGGTCTTGCACGATTTGTTGTTACTTAATTAACAGAATAATTATGAATTCAGATGCAAGTAACTGTTTATGTCACACATCAGAGAAACATAATCTATTTTCTGTTGGTAATGCATTTCTAGACATCTTGTGCATATCAGAGAAGAATTATGAAGAATTTGAATTCTTAAGAAATGTAACTGTTGTGGTATTTCCCCATCACAGAGACAAATACCGGTTCTACGCCTGCATGCTGCGGGCTCGCTTTGATGACAACAAGAATGAGAAGGACATGGTGAAAGCCACAGTGATGCTGAAGGCAGGAGAGGAGGAGTTCTGGGCCAACCAGCATCCGCAGCCCTACATCTTCCCAGACTCTCCTGGAGGGACCTCCTACGAGAGATACGAGTGCTACAAGGTGAGGACTGCAACCATGAAATCTCAGTGTTACTTAGAAAAAGATGACATAGCTCTGAGGATTTTGCCCAATTTGTGAAACAGAAGGATCTGAAAACAAAATTATTTATTGGTTTAAGACTTTTTCTGTAACTTTTTCTGAACTTAAAAACGTAGCATGTGGCTTTGCAAGAGACATTTGCAAGTTGTTTCTCCTTCCACCTTCTTTTTTAGTCACAGTGGTTTCTCTGTTTAAATACCTCCAACTAACAATTTAATATTTTTATATTTATTGATATTTAGTTCTGGATATGGATGTGAGAAAGTGTGTTGTACTCTTGTTACTGCCCTCTGCTGGAAATGTAAGGGGAGTGTAACTGTGTTTTATCTTTCTATGATTATTTATTGTTTCATGTTTTGTTTTATCTCTGAATATTTTAACCGATGTAAAGTCTTAGAGTCCCATGAAATATAAATAAAATGTGTCAACATCACATATTCTGTCCTAGGACAGAATTAAATGTCTCTGAGAGATTTAACATTTGACAACAGCAGTGCTCTGGATTCATGTTTTTGTATGTTTAGATTTTAAAGAAGCCTCAAAATGTTAGCAACGATTATATGGACATATTTGTAAGTAAAGATGCGAATGTGCAGACAGTCCTTATGTAACATGGTGAAAGTCCTCTGAGCTCTGCTTCGTCCCTGCAGGTCCCAGAGTGGCTGCTGGACCACTGGCACCCCTCAGAGAAGGCCATGTACCCGGACTACTTCTCCAAGAGAGAGCAGTGGAAGAAACTGAGAATGCAGAGCTGGGACAAAGAGGTGGGCTGTTTGACAAACCACCAGAGCACCTGCCCCCTCTTCTCCGGGCCGTAGTGGGATATCGTCTATACAAAAAGAAAGATAGACCTTACAATACTACCTGCTTCCAGGGGAAGTGTGTGTTAATGGCTGGTGAAACAGCTCACCTTTGCAAGGGTGAATGCAAGTTAATGTTACAGTGACCCCCGGTCATTAGTCATTGTCATTAGTTGCAGCACTAAGGATTGGATCTGTTTACAGTTCAGTATGTACCACACAGTGCCTTCGCTGGAGCTTTCTGTTGTTTACCGCTTGCATAGTTCCCCCTGAAATGATTGAAAATGAATAATGTAGAATAATATGTCAAAGTACAGTAACTATAATACGCAATATTCTCTTTGTGCTTATAAAGCTGTCCAAACTGCAACTGACATGATTATTTCATTCATTTCCTCTGAGTCAGGATTTTCTGCTCCTCATGTTGAGTGCATATATTTGGGTTTTGGACTGTTTAAAAAATGAACAGCTTAAAGCGTTCAAGTGACTGAACCTTTTCACTACTCTGACATTTCATAATGAAGTGAATGTTTAGTCGCTGCCTTGTTGTAAACGTTTGTCCCCTCCTGTCTGGTTCCAGGTCGCCCAGCTGCAGGCTGAAACTCAAGTCAGCGGGCCCAAGACCGAAGCCCTCCCTCCTGCCCGCAAGGAGGGCGACCTCCCCCCTCTGTGGTGGCAGTTTGTCACCCGCCCCAGGGAACGGCCCACATAAACCCCCTCCACAGACTGGCTGAGCTCATATTGAATTACCATCTGGTTGTAAAGGATGTCGTTAGAGTCCGAGGAGGTTCACCTCCTGATTCTTCAGGTGACTTTGAGAAGTCCTGTAAATGTGTCACTTAATACCTGTAACTGTTCCGATAAATAAATGTATAATGAAAAGTGTTTGTGTTACAGTGAGACTCATTACATGATGTGATGTTCCTGAAAACCAATGTGTTAGTGGGTCTCTCAATACTTCCTGTCTCCAAACCCATTGGTTCCTACTGAAATATCAAATATATGTAGTTTTATTTTTTTAAAGAGGCTTAGTCATTTGTAGAAACAACTGGCCACTGAAGTTTTTAGCAAACGTTACTCAAACAGCAAGAAAACGTGCATTTGTTGGGGACTATTTTCAGCAGCGGATCAATACATGTTTGGTACTCTAGTGAGTATTCCTGGAGGCAGCTAGCAGTCCATCAGGGCTTCAGACCGTTTCTACTTGTTGCTTCATGGAAAACACTCCATCGCTATGGCGACAAGTGTGGCCTGAAGTTGCGCGGTCGTATCATCATGGTGACCGCCTTCAGAGAGTAAAAGTCTGAATTCCTCCACGAGAACCACACGATGCCGTCTGGCCCGAGCAAGTTCTGAGCTTTCAGAGAGTAGCGCCCCCCCTGGTGGAAAAGCAGATCAACGTGGAGTCAATATTAGTGCTTAGTTCTGTGTTCTACATGTTCTGGTATGTTCTTGTAGGCTGTCCTACCGTGTAGTAGATGCCATTGAGGTTGGCGTAGAAACACTGGTGGAACCACCAGCCGGCGTGGCTGATCTCGGCACACACGTTGCCGGTGTCCGGCGTGCTGAAGTCCCGCTGGTCGTGGTACCATCCGAACGAATCCTCCACTGTTCCACTGAAACCGGACACGTGGAGGCGGTACTGGTTCTCCTCGTCCTCTATCCTGCAGGAAGAGGAGGAGCCAGAACGTCTATAACAAACTGCAAAGCATCAGCATGATGTTCTTCTCTGCTTTCACTTTCCAGTGTTCGTTCCCCGAGCAGCTTCCAGGTATTTACAGCAGACTTACCCGTCAAAGGTTATATTTAACAAAGGGTCCTGGTTATATATCCACCCTCCAAACGTCACTATGTTGAGACATCCAAAGCCTGACAGACCTCTACCTGTCTGTACTGTTACTATCTACATCATCCGTCCTGCAGTCTCTCTCTCTACCTGTCTGTCTACCTGAAGGTGTGGTACAGGGCGTGCCTGTGGGCGTGGCTCCAGTCCTGCAGGTCGATGCGGAGGCTGTAGTGGCCATGGTTGGACAGCAGGTGGAGCTGTTGGTTGCCCAGCCAGTGTTCTCCTCGCGGCTCGCCGAAGCCGTCGCGGTACTCCGACCAGCGGCGGTTAAAACTCACTGCACCATCACGCCGACGCTGAAACACCGTCCAGCCTCCGCCTGCGGGGCACGCACATGTATACATATAGACGTGACGTTTACATATTGGTGTGCTTTTCCTGCTAACCTGTCAAAATGTCTTCCATGAAAAGCGGTTTATGTAAAATTCATGGACAAGAGTCCTAAGGCCCGAGGTGCTGCGCTATGTTCACCAGGAAGTGTACAGCGTGAGATTTGGCTCACTGAAGGCCCGGCTAGCTCAGTCGGTAGAGCATGAGACTCTTAATCTCAGGGTCGTGGGTTCGAGCCCCACGTTGGGCGCAATGCTTTTGATTTGTTGAGACACTTGTATGAAATGAAATAACTTGTGTTCTCAGCATAGTTTTCATACCACCGCTACGCTGATGACACACAACTCCACCTCGCCTTCCCTCCGGCTGACCTTGGCATCTCAACTCGAATAGAGGCTTGTCTAGCAGACATCTCTGCCTGGATGACCAAATATTATCTCCAGCTGAACCTCGCTAAGACAGAATCCCTGCTTCTCCATCCATCTCCCACGAGCTCTCCTTC
>JAVQJL010063579.1:0-12229 GCA_036024295.1 Nannoperca obscura | reverse complement strand
TTGGGATTATAATTACTGCTTTTTTTGTTGTTGTTGTCCTTTTCTCTGTACAGCACTTTGAATTGCATCCGTGTATGAAAGGTGCTATATAAATAAACTTGCCTTGCCTTGCCTTGCCTTGCCTTGCCTCAGTGCAACACCTCAGTCTGCTCCATCTACACCAAAACAGGGACACTTTATCTATACAGAGTGGTCCATTTGGAGTTATAGTACAAACCTCTGCAATGAACTTTATCTTTGTGAAGCTTTTAATGAGAGCATGTAGGAGAGGCGATGTTTTGTTTATCTCATTTGCAGTCTTTAAGGCTATAGTGTGTTATTGTGGGATTGAGGATTGTGGATGATACTCTTGGTTTGTCAATGTCCTGTCTATTCAATGGTGGCTTTATTTCCACACAGGGAAAATAACATGCTTTGTCACTACATGTTTTGTTATATTTATCAAAGCTGAAAAGCTACAAATCACTCCAACACACTTTACAACTGATGTGTCACAGCGATGAGCATGCCTTCCAAGAGCAGGAATATGTCATGCTGCTTTGGGCTATACAGTATAAACACCTGTATTAACATTATAACAACTTAAGGGCCATAAACAAGGCTCAGTGCTGTCAGCTGCCAGGTAGGCCCTGCAGTGGGTGTCGGGGCCTCAGACCTGTGTAAACAAAGGTTTGACATGCCCAGGTGCTTTGATAACCCTGTCAGCAGTGCTAGCAATGGCGACGCTCACACTTGTGTGTGCTGTTTACCTTCCTGGGAGAAGATATAATCTGCTGCCAGGCACACGCTGTTCAGGGAGGAGGTTCCGTGTGGTTGATTTGAACCCCCAGCTTGCTGCTGTGCAGAGCACCTCTCCTTCTCATCTTCATCAGATTAAATCAGCCTACTGCCCCATCTTGCCCCAACACAACCATCACAATGCAATCAAGGACTGTTCTGGGCTGGTCAGTTGTTATGTATCTAAGCAAGAGCAGGCACTTAGCATAATTAAACTGCATTAAATCTAATTGAACCCTGGGTGTTGGAGACTATCAAGATATTGCCTGAAAGTGGTCTATGTTTTGTTTTGGGGGGAGCATATCTTGTGGTGCTTGTGAAATTTATGAGTTAATTGACTGCATCGATCCAGATCTCATGATTCAGTGAATTGGGCAGACGGAGGGAGACCTGCTGGGTAATAGAATAAATGAGGTCAGCCACAGTGCTCGCTTTCTCTCTCTTTTATCCTCCTTTCTCTGTCTGTCTTGCTTTCTTCTCTCTCTCTGACTCTCTCTGTCTGTGCTCATTACTAAGCAATGGGCTGTGACTAAGTAATGTTAACTGTTTACAGCTCTCTGAGTGAATAGAGGGAATGTAAAACTACCCCGAGGAAATCCTGCCATAGTGAGGCCACTGGAGGCCTGCTATTTTCATCTGCCCTCCCAGTTTCTCATAATAGTTAGCTCTTTAGCCAGAACAGTCTTATTCTGATCTAAATCGGTGCGTATGGGGTCTCCTAGCCACATACTGTCCAAAATTATAGAATAGCACTATGAGCTTGAGCTTGTTATTGTAGTCCTTTGACCTGCATGCTGAAAATCACATTTCAGAGAGTGGTGACTGGACAATAGACACATCTATTGAGGACCAGGTTCCTAATTGACAGAACAACCACATCCATCCACAGACGCCGGGTTTACAATAACACACAAACAGGAGGAGCATATAAACCAGCTTGCAGCTGCCATTGCTACCCTACAGTCGGAATATTGTGCTCATCATGACGATTGAGTCATTATATAAATAACGACTCATTTATCAATGAACAAATAGATAATATATTATCGATATATTATTGATTTAAATAATCAATCATCATAAATGAACATAAATATAAAAACGGATATAAATAAACTTAGATGTGTAGAAATATAGAAATAAATTAAATTTGCATTAAATTATTTATTCATAATTCTTTAAAATTGAACAATGTATTCATGTATTTTTACATTTATTTCAGTGTTTATGTATGTGTCAATTTATTGATGAATGAGTAATTTTTTTCCTCTATATATAACTTCCAGCTTTTCAAAGGGGGATTTCTAAAGCAAATCTTATAGCCAAAGATTAGATTAATAAAAACAGTGTATTGCCCTTCTAACAACTAACAAATCAGTTCTCAACAGAGCCTTTAATTGGCTGCATTGAGATGACCTTGAGAGGGCAGGGTGCTCCATAGGAAGTGATGTAAGTAACGAGGTAAGATGCAGCACTGAGGGGATTAGGCTATAATCCGTGCTAATAGCTTTGCCATATGCATTCAGTCAGTAACCAAAACAACCCCAGTCCACGCTCTACTTAATTAATTAATAACAGCAGGTAACTGCGATATTTGGGCAAAGAAGATTTAAATAAAAAAATGTCTCCAGCTCTGTCGTCTGATCTTATCTCAGGCTGACACAAATATCCCCTGTGGTTATTCCTCTTTGGGTGTGTGCATGTGTGTGTGAATTTTCCAATACTGGGTGATAAAACTATACAATACATTAAATACACCCAGAGAAAATAGGAGGTGTGTGCTGGTCTGTGTGGGTCTTGTGAAAACAGCCAATCGTCTCAGGCCTAATCTGATCATAGTGCACTGGCAGGAAGGGGACCTTTCTATAATTACGTTACCACACATGCTCCGAGAAGGGGATGCACTGACTCCAGCACAAGTGTCTGCATGTTTTATGGCCATAGTCAATTCTACTTCACTCAATGTCTAGAATTTACTTAATTAAACTTTGACGGCAGCCTCCAGTGAATCATCAAAGTTTATTTAAGGCTATAGAGGAGGAGTAATTCCATTTTGTGAATTGTCATTTTCAACAATTTAACTAGCAAGATGTTATGTGATCTTTTTTAAATGAACTCTGGCATCCTATGTTGTGTCTGTGCATCAGAACAGTGTGTATCCACATCACAGTCTGCACAGAGTTTAGTTCCACTCGTCCTTTTACAACCTCTAGCCAATGTTGAACACTATGGAGTGAATATAGTCTCAATATGATTTGTAAATGTGTATTACATGATTCGTAACTGAAAAAAGTCCATTTCGGATTTTGAGACTATATTAACGCTGGTTGCATGGTGTGTTTAAGTGCTGGTGGAAACCTCTGACATTTGGGCTTTCGGCGTATTTGTGTTTAATTTCAAAGTGGGAAAGACATTCTCTGTTCTCGCCCCTCGATTAGAGCACATTCATTTACCAACCACAGACTCTATACGGTAACCTATAAATGTAAATATATAGTTTAGTTAAGCTACTGCTAGGTGCTAGAGTTGATCTGAGAAGTTAAAGTAAAAAATCTGTAAGTAAAATATTTTCAATCTTTTTTTCAGATACAAATCATGTAATACACATTTACAAATCATATTGAGACTGTATTCACTCTATAGAACACGGTCCCTGGGCATCTGTCCAGCCATCAGCTTTGATTACATCCAGTCACTGGAGCACACAGCATCTGCCTCCCATCGCTCTCAGAATCAGCCCTCTGTTTGGCACGTATTGTCACTCTGATTATTTGTTATGCAACCATTTGAACGTGGGGTTGCCCATCCTCCATAAGTCTAGACAAGGTAGCTCTGTGAAAGTGACTAAGGAAAATACCAGAAGCAGTGAGACCACAAGTTGCAGCTCCACCAATCCCACTTCTCCCTGGTTGCTATGACAACCAGAGTGACATGCAAATTGAAACTCTGTGTGTTGTTACCATGGGAATGTGCTCTACAGAATGGCTAAAGGATACAGGTTTTGCAGCCGAAGACCTGTGATGCACCTGCAGTCACATCTGCTAGATTGTGTTCAGCCACTGTCAGCCTGCAACTGATTCAACAGGTGTGATATCTACTTTTCAAGTTTGGCCCTCCTCTGGAAAATTATTTTCGGTATTTGCTCACACAAATGTTGGAGTGAAGAAGCTCTAAAGGAACATGTCTCTCTGCTGAGCCCTACTTTGCTGCCCTGGATTCTGTCGCAGCAGTCTGATTTGCCCCCATTTGTCCTATCGTGCTGATAATGCTTGATCTGGGATCTGAGGAATTTATGTGCAGATTAAGTGAGTATCTGCAAATCAGGCAGTCGGCGGTCAGCTCGACATGAATTTAATCTGTCGGCGTGTTGGGCCAGTGGGTCAGATGAAGTCACGTTACCACTGTGACCTGCCGCTGCCCTGGCCTCCACTGACTATCACATCTGTTTCCTCACACAGAGAAGTCAGGATCATGCAGAACAACAAGCACAATACAACAAGGTGGCTTAAGACATGAGACAAACAGGAATAGCAATACTTTCATTTTTGTGGGGTTTTCAAATATAGAAACAACATGAGGCAGTAGCACAATACAAAATAACATAAATCAAAAAGTTGACACAGGGCACTGAGATATTCAATATATACATTTTAATTGCAGTTATTCCATATTTAAACAGTCAAGTAGCATGTTCAGCATCCACCACTCCATCTATCCTTTGTATAATAATCACACTAATTAGTAGTAATGATGTAGAATAGTTATTTCACAGTCATTATGTTATCCAGGTCTAAAGGGTATACAGGGAAGAGATTTTATCTTTCAGTGTGATGCATAATCAGTTCAATTCAATTCAATTTTATTTATATCATATCATAATAAAGTTATCTCAGGGCACTCTATGGAGCAGGTTGAGACCAAAGACCCAACATTCCCACCATGAGCAAGCACTAGGCGACAATGGCAAAGAAAAACTCCCTTTTTAAATAAATATAAATTAAGCTCCATCATTTTGGTAATTTTACAAAATAAGTAATTTCTGTATTAGGTTACTGCTATATGTAATGCTTTTAGGGTTGTGTACATGTGGAATAATTGGAATGACATTGAACTGGGAGGTGGGTGATTGTTTCATTGACTTTTATTTGTATTAAAATAAAACAATCTTTGCAGATATAATAACTTCTACCCTTGTATTAGAGACATTTTATGTGAGGAGATCATTTGACATGCATATTGACAGTCCTTAATTCCAGTTTTATTAAAAAAAAGAGTGCTTCGTTATTAGTTACTGTTCTGGGAGCCCCAGAACGATGGAGGTGAATCAGAATCATCCTAGAAGCTCGTCCATCCCAGAGACTCCCAGCAGGACACAGACACAGACTACAATCAGTGTTACCTAAGGACAGAAGTGAACTGAAGTGAGCTCATGTGATGAGCTGTTGAGCCTCCTCACATCTCTGTGAGCTTCTTGAGATGCTGCAGCAGTGTGTAGTGCCACCTAGAGGCTATACTTCAGATTGACATAAATATCTAAATGTTCACTCAGCAGCATCCAGCGATTGAAAGACAAACCTGAATTAAAAAAGGTTAATTTGAACTCAAACATGTGGTGGTTCCCTTGTTATGTTGAGAACTGCTTGCCACAGTAATAAAAATGGATTTTGAATCCAGTGACATCCGTTGCTCTCTTTCTTTCAGTGTTTTGACATATATGAGTATATGTTTAGTCTCCTCAGCAAGCTGTCAAAAGTGAGTGGTTTTTGGGATTTTGCTGTTGCCATGGCAGTGATGGTAATGCGAACGGTAGCTTCCTGAGTGCAGCTCTATGCTAATGAAGCTCAGCCAGGCTCTGTGTGGCCTGATCCCACCTGTCCAATAAGCGCAGCTGATGCACTGAGTCTTCTGCCGAACTGGATTGCACAAATACTGAGCAGTGGCCTATATGAGGAGCAGCTATTAAATGCAGCATTAACAGGAAGAGACTGGGGAGGGCTCCTTTACAAGCCTATGTCAGTAACACTGAATACATAGTGAACATCAGTGCGTTATGTGTGTGTGTGTGCGTGTGTAGTTACACTCGCTTTCAGACTTCAATTGGTCACCTCAGTATCTTAGTAAGGGAAGACAGACTAAAGAGCTGCTGCTTTCTAATTTGACTGAGCAGTTTAAACACTTTAACAAGGTCTTGTTATGTCAACATTACCATGAATAGTTAAAGGAGAACTCCATGGATATTACACATTAGTCTGTTAACAGGTCTACTGCTATGTGAAAAAAGTTGTAGAAAGCTTTTAGTGGCTCCAGAGGGATCTCCAGGAATTCTGATAAACTGCCTCAAGTGATGTCACATAAGTCCGTGTCAGCTCGACGCTACGTTAGCCGCTACGTTAGCCGCTACTAGCATTGTGTCCATTTTTATACTTTTTATTTAATTAGTCATGGTGAGTCCATCACTGTTATAGCAATGCAGTGCAGTGCTCTTATGCTGAAATAAGAGCAGACACATTTAAGGCAAATGTAGACTCACTATTTTTTTCTCTGTCCTGTCTGTCTGCCTGTCTCTCTGTCTCCATCCAGGCTGCAGAGGTGGAGAGGCAGCTGTCCACTCAGGTCCATTCATTACGGGATGACTTCAGGGAGAAGAGTATGTCTACAAGCCAGCACATGACACGACTGGAGACTCTACAGGCTGAGGTGAGCTGCTATCACTTTATATTAAGTACAGTTGATTGAATAGTACTTTATGTGAGTGCACACGGCTTGAGCAGTCACCTACCAAAATGTACTTTTGATTTGCAAATAACTTTGCAGTTATTGGTCCTCAGCAAGAAGCCTGACTACCTAAGGTGACAGGGGAAGTTAAAGCCTGACTGTAACTTTTGAAAGAAGAAATAACACAATCTCCTCTTACAAATAAACAATTGAAAACACTCAGGAGTTTTGATGCTATAGTCTTGCTTGGTCTGGTATGACCAGAAGCTAATAGTGGGTAATGCTAGCTAACGTTAGCAAACTTTAGATAGATATTGGTGTGTGACTGACTTTACCAAAGAAGTTAGCTTATTTATGAGTCACTCTACTTGTGTTATTTCATTATTTCAACAGTAAAATGAGATGTAAACACACCATACCTCATTAGGAGACATTCCATTCTACTCACCCTCAGTCAGGTCGCCTAATGATGATGTCATTAAAGCAGTTGACTCAAGAGAATTTGGGGAAATGAAGGAACATTACATGTCCCAGTACTTTGCAACTACCACTTGTGGTCACAATGGCTACTGTACAGCAAAAGCTACATAATCTCGCTTTAATGTTGGAGGAAGGGTTGATTCTTTCAGAGCAGGTTGTGGTATTCTTCTCAAACATGATCTTTTCTTCTCTCTATCATTTTCATCTGTATCTCTCTCTTCACCCATTCCTCCTTCTTTCATCCTCCTTCAATCTTGGTTGGAGCAGCAAGGGCTAGAAGTGAGTGGTTACCTGACGCTGTCTGTCGACCAGACTGCATGCTGCATGCGACGTCTTGAAAAAGAATAGAAACAAGGATTGCACCATTTCTTTACTTTGAAGTTGCAGTGGCTTCTCCTCTGTCCATGTAAATGAGCTGAAGTTAAAGGGAATAGATCCAGTAAAATACATATTTATTGTGAATATATTTATAAATAAAAAATCCCTATTTGACATTTCCACATGCTTATGGCAATCCCTGTTTCCTGAGATAAAAACTTGAAAAACATGCTTGGTTATTGGAGCATGAGATGTGTTGTGATGTCAGTAGTGTCATGTTATGTATGTTATAAGCCAGATATGCCATGAACAAAGTTACTGTTAGAGCATAACAACAACAATTCAGATTCCCCTGTAGCTTCTCTTCAAAGCCAGGCAGAAAACACCCAGACTGCAGAGCTTGCGCTATAATTGGCAGAAAAGACTAGCGCTCTATATTTAGCTCAGATACTGCAATGTCTGGGTGCTCCCACTTTTCTAACGCTTTGCTTTTATATGACATGTGCTGATGACTAATGGCTTTTGCCCTGTTTGTGGGAAGAGAGCAGCCCCCAAATATTCCGAACCTGGTAATGTGGGTGCTCATGTGGTAGTGAAAACAACTGTTCCACGTGTAAGCTGGTAACTGAAGTAGGTTACCAGATGTAGGTCAAAAGCAGGTGGGATAAAAAATGAACAAGAACTGCTGTTTGTTTAATAGGGAAAGCTGCTCAAGCAGCTCCAAGGGAAAACAATTCATGAGGACTATGTGGTGTTGCTGCAATGCTTGCCTTCAGTAGAAGGCCGTTACACATGAATGGTAAGTAGTAAGCTGATATCAGGCTTTGTGGAGACGCTAACATATCACCAAGACATTCCTGAAGACGAGGGTGGCAACTAACGCCTACGCCCGTGCTAGGCAACAAACATTCTTAAGGGCAGTGGGAGTACTTTTTAATCTTGTGTAAGATCCCAGCTTGCCTCAGAGTCAGGGAAACAACAAACTTTAGCCTTTAATCAGGTCCATAGCTGCCCATCGGTCCACTATTGATCAGGAAGTCGAAACAATCCTCAGTTTCTCCAATTGATCCCGCAGCGCAGAAGCTAACTGGTGCTGTTTGGCTTGTTAGATTAAGATGCTGTCAGAGAGGAAGATGGAGCTGGAATGTCGGGTGCACGCCATGCTGGAGGAGAACGAGCTTCTGCAGAATACAGTGGACGACCTCAGAGAGAGGACGCTGGTGTTGGAGAGGCAGTGTCATGAGAAGGACCTACAGGTATGAATGAAGGACTGTTATTTCTCAAGTCTTTGAGGGAGAGCTTCTACTTTTGTAGATAACATGAGAAATTACCTTTTAAAAACAGTTTTTGTGTATAGACACTACAATTTCAATCAAAACAACAACACCTGGCACTGTTAACTCCCTCCGTTGTGTCCAGTTACGGCAGAGCCAGCTGGAGCTCCAGGAGGTTCAGGTGTCTCACAGACAGCTGACTGCTCGGCTGGAGGAGCTGACGGAGGAGCACAGCCTCCAAAGCCTCACCCCGCATCCGTCCAGCCTGCTGTGTGAGATAGAACAGAGCATGGAGCAGGAGGAGCAGGAGCAGGAGAGAGAGCAGGTAGTTACAGCAGGGTTGTGTTGGAGTGTGAAGACCTCTAAAATTGCTTTTAAATATACTTTGCTACGAAATAATCGTCCCCCCACATGTCTGTTTAGCTGCGTCTTCAGTTATGGGACGCCTACTGTGAAGTACGCTCGCTTTGCTCCCATCTCCGGGGAAACGACGTCACAGACTCTGCGCTGTCCACCGACTCTTCCATGGACGAGTCTTCTGAGACGTCCTCAGCCAAGGATGTGCCTACTGGGAGCCTCCACACCAGCCTGCTAGAGCTACGGAGGCTAACACAGAATCTGCTGGATGGCAACGAGTCCACGGTAATGAACGACACTCTGGCAACTAGTCAGCACTGTCATTATGTCATATTATTACATATGTAATATGTTACCTGTGATAATATAAAAAGAGACAGTGGTCAAACATTATAGTAAGCACTGAATCATTTATTTTAGTTTTTAAGAAAGCACCAGGAAATGACACAGCATTAGCAGGGGTCTTTATTCTGTCGTGAAGCTTGTTGGGTGAATGAAATACTGTCAGATTGAACATGTTTTGCAGTGGACTTGTTGTCAGTGTTTCCTTCAGCTAGTAAAATGATTCATAATGGAGACACGGTAACTGCACACAACTAAAATCTATCAAGACCACAATCTGTTATATTCATCATTATCTAAAGTGGGTTCTGAGCTCCTCTGGCTCCACCTGCCCGTCCTGCTGTCTCTGCTCTGTTGTTGCTATTGAGTAATTTGTCTCTGGATACTTTGCATTACATTGATGTTTACACCAAGATACCTTGTTGTGAGAAATCAGTTACCCCTTTCAGTGGCTATAAAGAATCATACATCAGTGACACTTTGACAGCAAATAATACTGAACAGAAACATGTAAAGAACTGTTAACTAACATTGTAAAACAATGTTTGTCATTTATTATACAAAACTATCACTCTCAACATATAGCTATAAGGACAAAGGTCAACAAGTTAGCACTATTTGGATTATTTTGATGCATTATAACTATGTTAACAACTGGTGCTAAAGTCACTTTAACCACAGGGGACATTTCCTTTAACACTTTTCTAAAAACCATAAAATGTCAAACATTTACTGAAGTTGAATGGCCATAATGCCCTTGGTTCCTCGAAGGAACTTTTAAAATCTCAATGACAGGAAATGCATGTGAACCAAAGTGAATATGCATTTATTAGAATGAAATCTTCATTCTACATCTACGTTATATGCCTGCCTGCAGACACATTCAGCTCACCTGATGGCACTGACTGGAAGAGCAATTATTGGCAATTGATTCATTTTCCATTTCATTAATAGGAAATCACATCATCCTCTCCAGGAACCTTCCTCTGAATTGACAGCTGACTTAATAATACTTTGACAGGATGGACAATAATAGACTGTGGGGGGTAACAAAACATGTGTGTACAGTGAGTGTGTGTTGTGTGTTGAAAGGGCTCGCGGCGCAGCGATGAGGAGGCTCTGGAGGAGCAGGTGAGGAAGCTGGGAGAGGAGCTGAGGGAAGTCAGAGAGCTGTATGAAGCGGAGCAGGACAAAACACGCGGCAACGACGAGGAGGCGCTACAGCTGCACAACCAGGTACTGCCACACGTTGTGTGTGTGCACATCAATGAAACATTCAGTAAGAGATCAGGTGACACATGCAGAGGTTAAAGCATGAACAGACAGCAGAAATCTTCACACCAAGGATGTGCTGCTAAGCATGTGACAGCCCTCATTAATTCAACATCACACCCACTATTTCTTGGTGGAATAACATTGCATTAAGGAGCGAGAAAGAGTGTCTAAGAATAACATGTAGATGACCTGGTGATGCAGATATAGACCTCACCAGTTTGTGTGCCAATGTGAATTTGATGTTTGTAATATAGGACATTGCTCCAACCTTGCCATCAGGACAGCTTACGCTCTCCTGTGTGTTTGAAAAGCCAATTTACACAAAATAAGCCACACACACACACACACACACACACACACACACACACACACACAGACACAGTAACTGGATCAGCTAGACATCAGCCTCACACATGAGCACCCCTCGGTATGACGTTGACATTCAAAGACCGGATGCAATCTTGAATTTATGAATGCAATCTTGAATTTATGATGCCTCTCCCTCTCACACATCTGTATGGTCCTCTCCTGTGACCTACAGGTGGCGCTGCTCTCTGTAGAGATGTGCTCTCTCCGGGAGGAGAACGAGCGCATGAAGACCATGGCTGAAATCCGAGAACCCAGCGAGCAGCTCCAGAGTGCTATCAGAGACAGAGACGACGCCATAGCCAAGTAGGTTTCACTTCAGATATGCAAGTATGCAGAATCTCTCAGGCAAATGAAACTTTCTTCACCAATATAATGTCAAGTTTAAAGGATAATTCCAGTTTATCTTAACTTGGGTCTTATTTGAACAGTTTTGGCAATTGATCCCATTTTATATTGTACTCAACAAGTGAATTGCTGAGATCTGGAGATATGGTTACATCCCTCAAATGTACACAAACTGTCCAAGTAAACATCCATCACAGTACAGACGATACACAGTTTTCCTGTGCAGGGAGGGATTACTAAGAACATTTCAGGTGGTCTTAGTTTTGGTTCTACCTCCAAATAAAATGGTTTAGAAAATCAAACGTTTCTAAACTTTTGCCTTCTTTACAACCTGACCTCTTGTGTTTCTTTGTCCCATTTGACTTCATTGTAGGAATGTTGCCGTGTTCCCAGTTATCAGGAATGACCTTCTTGAGCATAATATTATCAGTTGATGGCCAGAACTACAACATTAAGACCCAAGTTGTAATGAACCAGAATTGTCCTTTTTGTCACTTCGACACAGGGATTAGATACAGATTATAGGATAGTTTTTTAAGGATTTGTTTTCTTGCTAGGAGTTAGCTGTTAAAGATATATAATATGTTGTGTCTTGTTTATTAAATCCATAAATGTATGGAGAGAATTTTGTTTCTTTTTAAAGCAGTCAAAAAAGTGGTTTGAGAGAGAAACCTCTGAACCTCTGAAAGACGTTTCTATTGGCCAGTTTTGATGTGAGTGACAGCTTGGCAACATGCCGTCAGTTAACGAGAGAGGCTGTTTTGCTACAGGATAATACTACAGGACAATAATGGAAAACAAGTGATATTTTGTGCAGAATAATAGCAGCGTACCTGGACAAGCAGCTAAGATGACAAGATAATACGTATTTGTTCAGCCCATTACAACAGCACAGCTCGTTAAACAAAAGCCATCTAGCTCAAACACAACATTACTGCTAAGTAAGGAAGTTCTGTGGAAAGAAACTTACATTCGTA
>JAVQJL010063572.1:0-14612 GCA_036024295.1 Nannoperca obscura | reverse complement strand
AAAAAAAGCAATATATACAGTGTTATCTTCATTTCAGATGTCAAAAAGTATTTGCGGCTCCCGGTGTTTTCTTTTCCATGGAAACCGGGTCCAAATGGCTCTTTGGGTGTTAAAGGTTGCCGGCCCCTGGACTAGGCCATTCCAACACATTTAAATGTTTACCCTTAAACCACTCTTGTGTTGCTTTAGCAGTATGCTTTGGGTCATTGTCCTGCTGGAAGGTGAACCTACACCCCAGTCTCAAATCACAGGAAGATTGAAACAGGTTTTGCTCAAGAATATCCCTGTATTTAGCACCATCCATCTTTCCCTCGATTCGAATCAGTTTCCCAGTCCATGTGGCTGATGGTGTTCTTGGGGTGATGAGATGTGTTGGGTTTGCGACAGACATAGCGTTTTCCTTGGTGGCTGAAAAGTTACATTTTTGTCTCATCTGACCAGAGCACCTTCCTCCATACATTTGGGGAGTCGCCCACATGCCTCTTGGCAAACTCAAAATGTGCCTTCTCATTTTTAACACTAAGTAATGGCTTTTTTCTGGCTACTCTTCCATAAAGCCCAGCTCTATGGAGTGTACGGCTTACTGTGGTCCCTTGCGCAGACACACCAGTCTTTGCTGTGGAACTCTGCAGCTCATACAATTCAGATAAAAAAACATTTAAATTACAGGTTGTAATGGAACAATTACAATAGGTAACAAGCCAAGGGGGGTGAATACTTTTGCAAGGCACTCTATTTCACCCCAATGCCAGTGGAAGATTTTAATTGTTTTCTTCACTGAACTTAAGCAAGGAAAATATCAGTAAATACAAATCAAAAAAATACAATATATTGACTTACCAATGAGTCTTAGACTAATTTGTCAGGTTTGAAAAACATAGCACTGAAACATATGTGGAAAAACTCCATATTAACATTCGTGATTATTATTAGGGATCTTAGTTTTTGTCATTTTTTATTGATATGAACTCAAAACTCGTCCACTACATTTTTACATTCAATAACATCATAAGTAAATAAAGCTAGAAACAAAAGGATTTCCCTGGATTCTTTGGATGACTATATTTTCACAATAGAATCCCATTCATTTTCACCATGTGATTTTCCACCAATTTGAATTATGTCTTAACCTTTAAAACTTTTATAGCTTTCAAATTTGATTAAAACGTTATGGCATCAGAAAATATGTGTGTTGATCACAATCATGTGTGATTTCTTTCAGTTTTGTCTGTAAATTTGAATTTTTTGTAAATGTAAACTTTCCACTACATGGACTCTCATAGACATCCATTGTATTTATTATTCAGCCTGTAAAAACCTAAAATAGTTCTCTCTTTTCCATACTTTCTATGACATACTTGTCACCTGCACAATGATTCCTAATGATTACAGGTAATTAGTAAAATTTTGCATTTAAGTCAATGAGAATAATCTGATTGTATGTAGAACTCGGTCAATATGTTAGGAAAAGCACAGGTCGGAACTAATACCATCAGTAATGGCTCTATTCTATTCAAAGTGAGCCATGACAGTGTGACAATGAGCCAGCATGAACTCTACCATGACCCTGAAGCTGAAGCCACTAAATGGAATTCAGCCATCATTATTACTGGAAAGGTGTGGAGGCAACTTGTATCTATTCACAGGGGATCTGTTCATATCTGAATAATGTATCTTGTGTGTACTTTTTTACATGGATATTGGATAGCTATGTGTACTCACAGTAAAGACTTTTTCTGGCTGTCCCTTGGCCCTCCAGTTGGTGTCATGGACCTGCTTTAGGATCATCCATGCCTCATCGTGCTTGGCATTCTTCTCAACACAAATGCAGACATTCATAGAAGCATTAACACAAACAATATTGTAGTACTGAGAAAAAATGCAACCAATTAACAATTTCATCTCCATAAACATACAGCACTTTGCATTTCCTTCTAAGAGTTCTGTACATTTTGTACATGCATGCATTTGACTCAACTCTCGTCACCATGAGTTAGAAGCAGTGAGCATTTAACTTTAGAATTATGCATGTAAGGCATTTGCAAGGCCAGCATGGTACAACCCAAAGATTAAAACAGTGCACAATCTAGTATAAATTGAGAACCATTTAAACTGAACTGTTATTCCTTCACTGCATTGACAAAGCATTAGAGTAGAAGCTAAGTGTAAACATGTCTGCAGTCTAACCTCTAGGAGGAAGCGGGGACTCTCAGGCATGAAGGTGAGTCCAACCAGAGAGGCAATAGCAGGAAGAGCTGCACCCAGGACAAACACCCGCCAGCTGTGAAACTGGAACTCTGTGCCCATACTGAACCCCCAGCCTGTGTATATACACACACACACACACATACACACATTTTTATACACATGACAATACACCATTATTTTCCTTGACATTCACAATCATTTTAAAATGTAAAAAGAATCCAGTAAGCCAATTACAATAAGGTTAATTCAAACTCCTTATGTTCTACACATTTGGATTATTGGCATCAGTGTGCTGGTCGCCATTCTGTCGTTGGCCATTACATAAACCTGCTTTGCTTTGATTAATTAGAGGTCTGCAACAACTGACCAATAAAGCCAAGAATTTAAGAGTGTTTTGAGTTATTCTGGCTAATTAGACCACTGTCCAGGTTGAAGCTAGGCAGAGCAATGCAGGGAGTTCACCGGACCCAATGTACTAATAACACAGATAAAGGTCTCCAAGTAGATAGAAACACAATGGGATAGCTGGCAGAGATTTGTTCATTGTGTAGAGGGCAAATTTCAAATGTCCACATTAGGGCCAATTAGGGCAGAACAACCAATCATATGTGATCAATTATTGATTGAACATAAATGTAATGAAATAACACTTTTATAACACACTTATTATTGTGTGCAACAGTGGAAGCAGAACTAAACTTAATTTGGATTGACAGCTTAATGGATCTGCACATTCTATAGCTATGTCTCAAATCCATACTACAAACTAATTATTCACAGTATACATCATAGTATACTGTTTAAGCAGTTAGTATACAAACAATTAACATACTTAACCACTTTATGAACTTCACAAATAGAAACAAACATGTCTTTCCTAAGATTGATAACTTATTTTTGTTTTCCAAGATCGTTCTGGTGTTGTTTCCCTGCCATCCACAATTACTTTTTTCCAGCTGTGAGCAGCTCCTCCAATTCCTTTGTGCATTGCATTGTGGGAGACTAGTCTCCATCAACAGCACTGTTAAAAACAGTATTAGTATACATACTGTCTGGTTTGAGTACACATTCTGTTGTATTTATTTACAAAATAATAAATATGTTAAATGTGTGGGCACAGATCATTTTACATTTGCGTATGGAGTTTTTAGACTCTTCATGACCTCCAGCTCCACACCGATCCATAAATGCATGCTGTGTTTAATGCAATAACAAAATGAAGTGCAATAGGCTGTTTAACTGTTCTGGGTGTATTGTGAAGCAGTTATTGTGTGTATTAATAAAACTAAAATGTTACTGGCATAAACAGTAAACATAGAACACATTTTAACAGTGTACAGAGGATACATGGTCTATTTAATTGATGTGGAGTCCTTACTCATCTTTTCAAACACATTTGTTTTTACTGAACTTCATTCATTAGTAAATTAGATTTTGGTAGCACATCACAACTGCGGAAAGCTTTATACCTGCTTCTTCCTGCTTTCTTACAGTGCAGACACTTTGCTGCTTGCTATCCGCTTTGCTTACCTTCTTTTGTTATCCCTGTTGTTTTTGGACAGTGGATCCTGGATACTTATAAATCACTGGGACTAAAACATTTGAAAGACAGAAGTCTACCACCATATTTTCTTATCACTTTTATTACCTCACCAGTACTGCACGAGTGGTGCCTACAAACAAAACAACTCACTGTACTGAACTGCAGTGACTGGAAACTGAAAAACATTAGTGCATACAGGGACCAATGACATTATAAAACATCAGAGATCCTAAAAGAATCCTTCACTGATCTGTTGAATACACTTAGTTCTTTGATTACTACTCTTTAGGGCAGATGGAATTTGCTTAAACTAGCCAAGAGTAAGGTTGTTCACCTCTAACCTATTTTACTTCCTGTGTCGCCCATTTACTCCCTCTGCTGAGGACAAGAGACAAGAGCAATCTCAACAAGGACAAGACATAACACAACACACTCAGTAGATCAGTTTGGAAGAAATCAGAATATATACTTATCAGTAAAAGCATTGTTTCCCTTTGAGTCAAGATTTCTCCTTTTTAATGCTGCTTTAACAGCTTTTCCATTTAAATTGGTAAAAATAATTTCTCTGGGTTGAAATTACACAAACAAATTCTTTACTAAAATCTCTATATGTGAAAAACGTAAGCACGATATGATTAGATCACGTGTCAAAATCAAGACTTGAAGGCCAAATGTGGAGACTGCCTTTTAAGCTTGTGCATGATTGTGTTAAAATAAGTTTATGCTGCTTTAAAGCATGCATTGACCATAAACTACACGTCAAGGCAGTTTTCCCAACAAGTGGAATTGAGAAATCTCCACAAATTAACCCCAACACTTCCAGAGAGAGAAATTGATGCACAAGGAAGGCAGTTTCACGAATGATGGGAAAACAAATACATGTCTGTACTTCAAGGTGAAAAACCAGAATGTCTTTTGTGCTATATGGCGGTGTCGGTTGTGAAAGAGTATAATCTACGTCTGCATTTTGACACCAAACACAGAGCTAAGTATGCTTAATTTTGCCTCCAAGAAAAACAAAGAATTGCAGCAGAATTAAAAGGCAGACTGTAGTCACAGCACAATGTGTTCACAAAAGCTACCGCCAAAAACGAGGCAGCACTGAAAGCTAGCTTTATTGTGACTGAAGAAATGAGCTTCAAAGTCTTTTTCAGAGGGTGCATTTTTGAAGCAGTGCATGCTGAAGGTGTGTGAGCAGGTGTGCCCCGACCAGATACAGACTTTTTAAAATGTCAGTTTGTCAAGAAACACCATCGCGGAGGAACAAACTCATCTCCATGAAACAAAAACTCACTAACTAGAATTCAACCCAGAACCTGGACACAAACTGGGGACACCTGTCAGACGCTACATCCTGGGGAAAACCATGCAACCAAAATACGTAAACCATCATAGTCTTTGCGGTGACATTGGCCGATGGCCATTTAGGCAAGGGAATGAAGTGAACCATTTTCGAAAAATGGTCCACCACGTGAGAACCGTGGTGTTTCCTCTGCAGGCCAGGAGGCTGGTGACGAAGTCCAAGGAAATGTGGGACCACAGGCGGTGCGGGACACACAGGACAAGCCGCCAAATATTCGCCACATAGTTTGGCAGGCCTGGCCACCAAATACGTTGCCTGATGACAAACAGGGTCCTGGAAGCCCCGGGATGGCAGATGAGCAAAGACGTGTGAGCCCAGTGAATGACCCAGGACCGCAGAGCCACAGGCACAAACAGCCTGTTCTCAGGAAAGTCACTCTGGGCCGGACTCCCATCCGCCGCTTGTCTCACCTCTTTATGGCCAAGACCATAATCTAACAGACTCTCATCCGCCCGAGTCAATTAAAGCCCCCTGTTCATGAGTGACCCCCCTAACCGTTACCTGTACTGTGGTCATGGTCCGAGGAGGGTAGTCCGAGGAGAAGTGGCTCACCAGCGCCCTCCTATTCACTGGCAAGCCCTTTCTTTTAGCAAACACAAGGTGAGCCGATGTCTGCGCTACCTGCAGTAGAAGCACCGGCCCTCTCGAAGCCGTCAAAGACGCTCCTCTGCGGTCAATCTGGCTCTCCCCACCTGCATGGACACCTCCTGGTTTCCTGCCCCGGGTGCTGACGTGGGTGGGCTTGCCGCCTGCCACTGGATCCCTCGTGGGTTGACGGGGGTCTGATGATCCCAAACAGGGGCCTGTAGTACCTCCCTCAACCGGTTTTCGATTCTCACCGCCAAAGAAACGATGGCGTCCAAATCCTCTGGTAACTCCACCGGAACCAGATGGAGACCGTTGAGAAAGGCATCCGTCAGGGCGGAAACGTTCCAACCGCTATCAGAGGCCAGTGTCTATGGCGTAATCCAACACCCTTCGTTGTCCTTGCCTGATGCTAGCCAAGGCCCTAGCCACTTCCAGTCTATGGGATCATCGGTCAAAGATCTGCGACATTGCATGCGTAAAAGTCTACAAGGAGTTGCATATGGGTGCGCTCCATCCATTCAGAAGTGGCCCAAGCGGCAGCCTGTCCCGTAGGGAGGGTGATCATGAAGGCTACTTTGGACTGTTCTGTAGGAAACGCTGCCGGTGTTAGCTGGAAATGTAACTCACACTGGACTATGAAAGGCCTGCAGTCCCCGGTCTCTCCCGAAAACTGCAAAGACTAGCCGTTGCCCGCTCCCCGGTGCTGGCGTCAGTTGAGGTAAAACCAATAGCTGAGCCCCGTATGGTGGTGTAGCTTCGGGTCGGGATCCTGCCATAAGGGTTTCGAGGCGAAGTAGATCCTCCTGTAGTCGGTCTGCCAACGACTGGACCTGGGAACCCATGGTAGTCTGGAGATTGGCGTCGTCCCGTCAGCGAACGAACCCCCTGGTGGACCGCTCCTTATTGCTCTTCATGGTGAAGCAGCCGTGCTTCCAGAGCGCCTGTCAGAGATTCAGTATCTGCTGGATTCATCATGGCCAGATCGTTCGGTCAAGGCCTATGAGGCTGGCGCAGAAAGAATCCAGGCGCAGGTGTGACGCACACAAAATGTATGGTCACATTTTATGTAATTTGATTTATTCTTTTTTTCGCGTTTTGGAGATGATTCTGTCTTAGTTAATACCAACAATAAATAAGGTCTGCTGTACACTTCAATGTTGTAGTGTGGCACTAAGCATTGCTCCTGAACTCTCGTTTAGGACGAGCCCTCGTTGTTTCCTCATTCGTCTGAGAGAAGCTAGAGGGCAAAGGAGCTCTTGTTCAAACTGTTAAATTTTATATGAATGTAATGGGTTTAGGTAGAATAATATTGTGGGTGTTGGGGTTTTGTGTGTATTTTTTAATGTGATGAAAAGTTAAACTTTGTCAGTCCTTTAGCTCGTCGTCTGTTAGCAATAAGCTCTAAAATGCTTGTTAATTTACTCAGAGTGAGTAATGTTTCCATTTAGGTAATGGTAACAGAATATTTTAACTTCAAACAGAAGACAAATGTAACCAAGCCATATGAGGTGTTGATTTGTGAAATTGTGGGTCTTGTTAGTGATGTGTATGAGTGCTTGAATTATTATTGAAATAATAAAAGGAGATTTGTCTGAGAGAAGCTAGACAGCAAAGGAGCATTTGTCGAGTGTCTCAGTTTTTCTTCTGTTTATACAGATCTTATCTGCCAACGGGTCTTAGCCTGAGACCTGTAACACAGACGTGGTAACAGAAATTCACTCTTTATTTAAAGGACAGGAACCCAATATCAAAAATGCAAACTAAACACTGGAGGAACAAACTCATCTCCATGAAACAAAAACTCACTGGCGTGGCAGTGGAAAAACTCTAAGCAAACTAACACTGAAAACAATAGGTCTAAACTAACTAGGTAACAGCAGTTCTTTCTTAATTAAACACTCACCCAGGACCTGGAGTAAACGATGTGGCACAGAACAAAGGAAATGCAGCCCTTAAATAACCAGTGTGACAGGTGAAAATGATTCAGTCTTGATGACAGGAAGTGAAAACCTAGAGAGATAACCAAAATAAAACAGGAAACAACTAAACACCAACCCCACCTCCAAGTTTCAACATAAAATACGGGAAATTACAAATATTCAGTGGCAATACCATTCCAGGGATACTGGTCACTTTATTAATCTGTTTTTCACTTTTCTTGTACCAGATTTACAACATTTGTTAAATTCGTCATATTTACTTTTCTTGTAAAAAAAAATGGCGCTGTTACATCCAAATCTAAATGTTGGACATAGAGATCATGCTGGCACATAGAGCTGGGTCTCCAAGAGACTTCCTCTGAACGTCCTCTGATTTTAAAGAGGTACACAGATCAGGACTGAATCCTCAATGAGGAGATTACAGGATCTCAAAGGTTGAGCAGCCATTTTGGAATACTGCATAAATTCTGTTGCACACAGTCCGTTTCCAACTTTGCAATACAGGATTCAACCTTTCCAACTGTGGGGCTGAGCAATTTCAGTCCTTCAGCTTGGCAGTTCAAAGTGGGCTGCATTGTGTAAATTATTTCTCCATGCATTTAATTATTTTTTTGCAACACTGTCTGCTTCCTGAAAAAGTTGAAACTGTTCCAATTGGCAACAGTTATTGAAAAGGCATTGTGAGAAAACTATATGAACAATATTTATTCCTCTTCAGTGGCAGTAAACACAACACATGCTGATAACTGTGCTATTCAGAGCGTAACAAGACATTTATCGCCGATGAACAACAATGTTAACCATGATAAACATCATGGCTAAAGCTACGTATTGACATACCCCTGCAGACACACCAGGACAGCCTCTCATAGTAGAGCTGCTTCCCCAGCTGCAACACGTGTCCACACGGTCACTCTCTCAAAGGGCTAGAAATGTGCTTCTAGTGTCTATTTGGCCTATTTCTTTGGTCTTTGATGCCAAAATCTCATGTGTGGCATTACTGTGTATTCAATACATGACAAGAGGCACATGTGGATTATTTAATGATTATACATTTCCAACATATTTCGTTTTTTTCTTAGTTAAAATATTCTAGCAAATGACATTATAGAAAACTCCTTCATTCCTCTCTGTACATGTGCACAAGTGACTCCGCATGGGGTCCAACAACCGGGGTGAGTTATATTAGACGTTTGCCATGACCCTGTTTGTATTTAAGTACTTACCGTATCTGGGTATGATTCCCCAGGCAGTGAACGAGGCGTAGATCCCACCAATCATCCAGAACATACACAGCCAGGACAGATGCTCTCCTCTCTTGTCCATCTGAAGAAATTCGGAGAAGTACGTGTACACAATCGGCACAGTACCACCAATACTGAAAATAGAGAAAAAATTTGAAAATAAACAAAGAGAAAGAGTTGCATTACAACTCATCATAAACCAGGTTTTCTTTATGAAGGAATAAATATACAAAAGTGTACAGAGATATATGTTTTATCTGCACTAAAGTTGTCTTCTTTAAGTTGGATTCTCTGATCACTGATCCATAAATGCTTTTTCATTGTAAAAGTGTAACTTTTACAGGATTTGGAGTTAAAGAGGTAACTTCAGGTTTAACTCTGGGTTTTCAGGGTAACAACCTGGTTCCTTTCTTATCGGGGTACGTCTCCATGGTAACTTATGCAGCTCACTTAACCTGCTCCGGAGCAGGTTACGTTAGTGGTAACTGATCAATGCATAAAACAGCACCGCCTGCTGACGAGATATAAAGATATAGGTTCTTATCAGAGGGACTTATAAGTCAGCATCTTGCAAGCAATGTCAAAGCCATTGTGCTTTTGTATACCAATATCATGCATGTTTTAATGTATTATATATTTTCCAGGGTTGCAGCTGAAAGAAGAGGGCTAAAATACACACCATAAGAATACATCTAAGCAACACATTAATTTAATGGAATAACAAAATGTAATAATAGTTTGTGCCCTAATGATGGGGCAGTGATATTATAAGTCTGATAATGCATTCACACAGAATTACAGAAAGTAATTAATTTTCTTGTAAATAATGGAAAGCAATATCTATTTCTAAAAAAGCCCAATTTCAGTCTCAGCTTTGATGACATGTCAGTATGTACTTTTAAAAGTACGTTTTTCTGTCATCTGCGTTAAGATGAAAATGACAATTGTACAATGAAGAGGTAATGTTTCTATAAATACTGAATAAAATTAGGACCGAACCCTGGGGAACTCCCTTTTGTAATGGGAGAAAAGAGTATTGACCATTAGACCGACTGAGGCCCATCAGAGATCATTCGGAAACCACAGGCAACTATCATTGTCAAAACTAGAAGAAGAAAGTCATTGTACAAGCAGAGAGAGGTCAACTGTGTCAAAAGCATTCATTAAATCAATATAAAGAGCTGAGACTAGTCTTATGCTTAGGCCTAAAGCCAGACTGAAATTGAGTTAGTATGGAATAAATGTTTAGGAGGGATTCCAGGTGTTACTGTGAGGATTATTATTAACAAGTGACTTATTATAAAATTAAATCAATTTAAGATTAGTCTTCCAAACTAGAAATGATGCCTGAGGTAATGCTACGATTGAAAATATGAGTTATACATTCAGAAATTAGCTGTGTGGAGAAGCAAATGGTTCAAGTTTGTCATCACCCACTGATTTTTGCGCTTCAGTATTTCTTAAGGCGTCAGCTACCATCCAATTGGAGACATGATATAGACTAAAGGAGTTGTTTATGTCAGTGCTAACATTAAAGGTGCAATAGTCCCATATAACCGTTGGGACCAAGACTGTCAAATAGCTGACTAGATGCAGTAAAATGATGCTTGTCATGGCTATCAGTTATCTGAGTAAGACCACTAACAACATTGGCAGGTAGAAGAATAGAGATAGTTTGATAATTATGATTTAAATGTTTAATGAGTGAACTTATACAAGGTTATAGAAGGAATTAGTAAATAGTGCAGATAATAGTCAGTTTTGGTTTTTCTCATAGCAGCAGTTCCACAGAGTCCAGCTTTGTTTCTGGAGTAAAATATAGTGGAAAGCTCAGCAGTGAACCAGGGAGTGGATTTTATTTTTTTGCTGAGGTAAACCAGTCTGAATTTACATCAAGGACAGTTACCTTGTAATCAATATGCAATGTAATTAATTCACCCACTTTTTCAAGGGCTTTTGAAGGGACAGAAGGAGGTATTTTAACACAAATTACAATTATTGAATTATACATTTTCAAGGAAACAAATTCAAAATATTTAGGAATTGAGACTAAAGTCAGGTCAAGTACAGAGAAAAATCTGTGCATAGCATGAGACATTTGTAAGTTGTTTTTCAGTTACAAATCATGTAATACACATTTACAAATGATATTGAGACTGTATTCACCCCATAGATGTAAAGTTTTACTTTACATCACTATATTTATTGTGATGTAATAATGTATGTATTTATTTATTTAACACTGAATAAAACATTTTAAAAATCAGTGTTTCGCTTATGCTTCATGTGGAGCAGATTCGACTCAAGCTGTCGCAAGTTGATAAACAATGTGTGACCGCTTGGCAGTTTTTAGGCTTAGTAAAGCCAGATAACAAATAGCTTTGAAGAAACATAGCTGTCAAGATAAGATATACCATGATTTATTTATTTTTGACGCTTGATTGATTTTATGATGCCAAACATTTGACGCAAACTTCATTAATGAGTTACATGCGGTGGAAATCACCATAAAACATATTTTTTTGTTAAATATATATCCTTTATGACTTATTACTAATGCCAGATTTACCACACTATAATGTTACATAGATATGAGTCATTACCTTGTGTTATCATGAACTGCATGTATCATAAATGTTAAAGTGGAAACAATAATCACCTAACTCAATCCATCACCTAACTATAAGGAAGAGTTTGTGCATTTGTGCATGAGTGTTACCCAAAGCCAGACAGCAGCCTGGAGAAGAGGAAAAAGCTATAACCCTGGGCGAATGAAGACAGGAAGGCAAAAACACAGTTTATAGCCAATGCGACCATCAGACAACGCCGACGGCCAACTTTGTCTGCCAGACCGCCCCACACGAATGCTCCCACCATCATGCTCAGAAAGACCATCAGACCTGCATAGAAAAAGAAAAAGAGAGATTGTCTGTTCAGTCAAATCAAGTAACAGAATTATTGGATATTTAAGAGAATCTTGAGCTGCATATTTAATTTGCTTGTCATTTGTTTGTACATATTGGTTAGTTTAAAATCTCAACACTTATTAGACAATTCTTTTGAGTTTAGTAAACTGTATAAAGATATGTAACTATTGTGGCTAAATAAAGTAAAGAGCAGCATTTTGCTCCAGTTTGTATGTCACCTGCATGCCAGTTGCTGTTGGCTTGATTGTAGTGAGGGCTGTGTGTTCCTTTTTTGGAATGAATCAAAGCTTCCTATCTGTTGTCAATTTACTAACTCCGCTTGCTTAAGACTTTTCATTCAGGCAAACCTTCACAAGCTGTGAAGAGGCACTGAGTCATAACTCAAAATCTCATTAGAGCATGTGGACGCATCCTTGAAAGAAACCAACCCATTCAAGAGGTTATAGGTCAGGCAGTGCAAGTGAGAGAGCTGGCAGCATAACTGCAAAGCTGAAAGTGAGGGTTTACATGATTACACAAATCATTTGTTCATTTCTTCAATCATTTCTTATTTTTGTTTGATATTTAAAAGGTTTTGTTTGATTGTATTGATACCATACTGGGGTATTGTCATGGCCATGACACTCAGAGTTATGTTAAACCTTTGGCAGTTTTTCCATCTGACAAGCTTTATTGCCCATTTAGAAGCTCAATCTGCAAGGGGCACGAAGGACAAAAGTGTATTTGATGAGACTGTGTTAACCAAACTTTTATTTCCTTTTTTCCGATTAAGCTCATTTTGGACTTAAATTTAAAGACCCTGATGAGGTTTTGCCTCCACCAAGTAGAACCCTTACTGCTGCCAGACAGATGGCCATGCAACCAAACTGAGGAAAGGTTGGAGAATGGAGGAAATGGGAGACAGGAGTGTGGAGGGTCTCGGCTGATGCTGCAGAGTCTCTATCTGTATCAGCAGTATGAAATAAGAAACAGAAACCATACCAGATCAAAGAAAGAAAGTTGGAAAAATCCCTGATTTGTTTATCTGCTTTATCTACTATCTGCTAAAGTGATAGAGCAATCTATGTAGAAGGTAGATGACAGTGTTGTCCACCCCAATGTCAGGTTAGGGTTAGGTGAACTGTAGTGGGTCCATTGCTGGGCTTGCCAGGGGGCGGAGATGGACAAGGACCAGCCTCTCCAGGATCCAGACTTTGTTCTTGTGTCATTTGCAAGGTGCTGCTCTATGAACAGTTGGCTTTGGTGTTGAGCATCTTCAAGGAAACAAGACAAACCATTTGCTACCTTTTCACTTGGCCAGTGACAATGTTTACAAGCACTAACATGAATAAAAATGAAAGATGTTACTGGGTGTATTGATTAAAGATTTGGATGTTAATTTCTGATGTTTCCATGATATGTATCATAAATTATACCACATCATAGACATTTAGAGTGCACAGTGTCTACAACTATTATGGTTTACTGTTGATATACCATCAGCTTTTCTGTGGTTTTCAATACTTGAAAGCAGATCCTACCTTTCTGTTTCTCTGGAAGGATTCCACCTTTTTGTAAGTATGTCAATAAAGCATAAAATATTCATGCAGCCTGTTGGCTCATATTATCATCATATAAATGTTATTCAAAGGTAACATAAAATATAAAATAATGTATTTAGAATGATGAATACATGTTTATTATAATATAAACTATAATAGTTATAGTTTTTTTTTAAAAACAATCATTTGACAACAAACAATGATTTCTTCACACATTTACACCAATAGGGTGTACAGTGGGTATGGAAAGTATTCAGACCCCTTTAAATTTTTCACTCTCTTTTATTGCAGCCATTTGCTAAAATCGAAAAAGTTCATTTTATTTCTCATTAATGTACACTCAGGCAAGGCAAGTTTATTTATATAGCACCTTTCATACACGGATGCAATTCAAAGTGCTGTACAGAGACAAAGTCATGATTAAAATGACAAAGAAAAAGCAATAGTTAAAACTATAATCATAATTCAAACAAAAGGAAATGAAAATACATAAAAAGGCAGTTTTAAAAGATAAAATGTATTAAAAGGATAAAAAGAAAGCAATAGTTAAAACTAATCAAATGAAAAAAAATAAAGCAGTTTTAAAGATAAAATGTAGAATTTAAAAGCTACAGTGCAGTTAATTAGCTTCCGGAATTAAAGGCCCTAGTAAACAGTAATGTTTTCAGCCCTGTTACGTGTCAGAAAGAGGGGGGGACTAGGCTCAGTGAGGAGTGTGGTGCGGAGTCTCCCGTTTGTTTGTTTTGTCCTTCCGTAGGTGATGACATCCGGAAAATCACACGCAGCTGTGTGCCATCAGAAAAAGCGCTAAAAAAGGGGCCAGCCAGCCAAGACGAGAGCGCGAGAGGAACGGAGAGAGACGAGGAGGAAGAGCAGAGGAGCAAGTCGTGAAAGTGAAAAAGGAGCAAACGAAAGTAGTCGGTGTGGAAAAGAACAGTGGAGAAGTGCCAGCAGAGCGCCGCTAGCCCATGTAGCCTCAAGTGTGTCTGAGACTAACAAAAGCCTGTGTTTTCTTACGGCTGCCAAGAACGTGGTTTAAACCATTTGTTATTGTTTGTTTTTGTTTGGGAGACGGGACACCGGTAGGTGAGTACGGGTTAACCCATACATCCCACACGCACGTAGCCAGTACTGCTGTGTAGACACACTAGGATTTAGGGGCTGATTTCCCTCCTGTACCTGTTTTCGACTCTTCTTTTAGATAAGATTAGATAGCTGATTTAATTTCATGGTTTTGTTTATAGATAGATCAGTCAGT